>OX235274.1:135179986-135254053 GCA_944472155.2 Trichobilharzia szidati
AAGATGCAAAAGTAGAGGTTGCGTGATTCCTCATTGTCCTAACTTCTTAATCTAGTAGGTTAGACATAGTATTTCCTTAGAAATAGACAGGATCTGAGATAACCAAGAAAGGTGAGAGGGTAGAACTATTTCAAGATATTTTATACTTGATTTATTCTCTATATCAGTACCCTCGATACTATAAGCATCGAGTGAACTAATGAGTTAGTTGTGATCATGTTTATTCCTTGGGGTGAAATTAACTGTCTGAAATTTGGGGGGATTTAAGGCAAGATCAATTAGCTTAGTCCACTGGCTAACATCGGACAGATAGCTATTCAGTTTGAAACCGTCCGCTAGGGAAGTAGTTGGCAACGAGACAATATATTTAAAAAAAAAGATTTCTCCCGAATATGGCAGGTCAAACAAGGCGACAGAAAAAAAGCGGAGATAGGACAGCACCTTAAGAGACAGCTTCTGTAGGCGAGCAAAACAGAGGAACATTCGCCTTCATATATATATATATATATATATATATATATATATATAGTATAGTGCATTCTGTTAGGGAAATAAGAGTGCAACCAGTTAACAGCTCAGGACTAGATACAGAGTTAAAAGTAGATGTGTAGTCAAGGAAGGTGTAACGGACATATTCGGCTTCTTTGTCTAGGAGGAGGAAACAATGTTGTGATGTAAGACATCAGTTTTTTCTGTTTGTTTTCGACATAGAACTTTGCACATATGTGCGGCAGTTCAAGTCGCCACACTCCATGTAGCACACAAAGCAAGAGAAGAAAGTAGAAGAAATGCATAATATAGACAGTAAACAGAGGTGTGAGACAAAGGAATAGTAATAACGAAGAACAAAACAGTTTCATTGGGTATTATAAGTCACAAGGAGTGGATGCATCTGCGCCATTGAGAACGATTTTGAGCCATGTCACCAATTGTTTCCAACCATTGGTTTTTACCGTCCCGAGGACCCCAACCAGTCAGGAAGTCTACACCTCCCTACGTGGCTTAGACTAACTGTTGTGGATTTCACTGACTGGTGCCATGTTTTGGTTTGACTGCCGCTAGCTCTTTTCCAGCCTGACCCTATATCAGCTAACATTGCCCACTGTCGAGGAAGGTGATGACTAGGCATACGTAACACATGTCCTAACCATCTCAGTCGATGTAATTTCACAGCCTCGTCTATTGATTTCCCCTCCTTACCTAGCACTCGACGCCTAACCTCAATATTGCTCACCTTATTATACCACTTCACACGGGAGATAGAATGCAGGCACCTATGATCGAAGACAGCTAATCTTTTCATGTCTTCCACTCTCAATGGCCAGGTCTCACAGCCATAAAGGAGGACGGAGCGGACTGATGAGCAGTACACACGCCCTTTGGTCGATAGCCGGATATCACGTCTACGCCAGAGACGGCGTAAACTGGCATATGCGAAACTAGCCCTCTGTATCCGTGCTGAGATTTCGTCAGAGATCAACCCGTTGGGGCTGATGCAACTTCCCAAATAAGTGAAGCGGTCAACGTGCTCTACTACTTCACTCCCTATTTCTAAACTAGGAGTCAGTGTAGTCCAATCCTGCAACATCATCTTACATTTGACAGGGGCGAATCGCATGCCAAACATTCGTAGATTGCTGCTCAAGGTGTTCAGAAGACTCTGCATTTTGTCAGCGTCCTCGCCTAGAAGGACTATATCGTCCGCATATTCTAAGTCAACGAGATTATTCCCTGGTAGCAAGTCAATCCCTGAGTCGCTGAAGTGAGTTAGGGTTAAGTCCATTAGTACATCTATGATGAAGTTGAATAAAAATGGGGATAATGGGCATCCTTGACGGACGCCACTAGTCGTCACCACTTCAGATGACAACTCGCCATAAGCTCTCACCTGGCTGCATGAGTACGAGTAGAGTGCTTTAATAAGTGCAATGTATTTTCTCGGCATTCCCTTTACAGCCAAGCATCGCCAGAGAACCTCTCGGTCGACAGAATCGAATACCGCATTTAGATCAAGAAATATAATGATTGTTGGACGCCGGTAGGAATGCCTATGTTCTAGAATCTGTTGGAGGGTGAAGATATGATCAATACAACCTCTTCCTGGCCTAAAGCCTGCCTGGTTTTCTCGTGTTTGTGCCTCTTCAGCACCACTTAGTCTACACATGATTATTGAGCCTAGGACTTTAGATACTATATTAGTCAAGCTAATCCCTCTGTGATTATCACAAGAAGACTTGTCTCCCTTCTTGTATATCGGGATGACCAGTGACTTACACCAACCCGATGGTACATCTAAAGTACTTCAACCTGTTTATATACAAACTCTTTGGGATCAATAAAACTTTTTAAGAAGGGTTTAATGTTAAGTAAACGTAATTTTCGCATTGTGTAAGAATTGCTATATATTTTAGGCAGAACTTGTGTTGTACAGTTATCCAATTTGAGAATAGGAGCTCCTTTGAGTACTTTGTACATTTCAACGTCGTTAGTGAACACTAAATCAAGTGTTTTGTCAAGTTTACATGTCTAAGGGATTCAAGCAAGGGGTAGTTACTGGAATTGAAATCACCAGTGACTATTGACAAAGAGTTCTCCACAGTGAAAAGCAGATGTGTAGCCAAGGTAGGTACATCGAACATTTTTGGCTCCTTTGTCTAAAGAGGAAAAAACGCATTGAAAGAAATGTGTAAATTTTATGCAGATCATCTGCTTATTTCAGGGTGAGGGAAACATTAAGGTTGGTTAAAGATAGACCATGATTAAGGATTAAAACAGAGTGTACAAACAGAAGGATATACACAAAGCAACATGAATTTTGCCTGATGGATATACTAAGAACCGGATAGATTTCATCTCACTGTTGCTCAAGGAAGCGGAGACGCAGCTAGTCTGCCAGCCCGACACAAAGTTGAGAAGGAGAATAGATGTGGGCCCACAACATCATCTAGTTCAAGGAACCTTCAAGGTGAAGCTAAAATCCCTCGAAACAACTGGAGACAGGCCACTGTAATTCAAGTTCAACATTCAGAAACTGAAGGACAAAACTACAAAGGATGCTTTCACTACAGATATCAGAGCAAAGTTGGAGACACTACGTGACATTACTGTGGATACCTGCGTGGAAGAACATTTGAACTAACTCCCTGAAGGTAATGTTCAAGGAACAGTGTACAATTGTTCTAGGAAGAAAGAAGAGACACGACAAGGAATGGCTGTCAACGTATACCTGGCATGTAATGGAAGAGAGGAGAGGACGATGGTGAAAAAGATGACCCAATGCAAAGATGGACAACAGACACAGGAGCTAAGTTCAAGCGACGGGTGGGTCGTGTGGTGAGAAGGAGACGAGAGATTCCAGGCAGTCGTGGACCCAGATGAAGAGGACAGCTGAAAATAGAATAAGGTGGAGATAAGGATAATTTTGGGGGTGGATTATTGTTAAGTTAGGGTTGAATAATGGACCAAAATTTGTCTTTTTAAAACAATCAGATGTTCCAATGTCACTGATGTATTCATCCTCTTGGGTATCTTCTATTCTTTAACATCGCTCACTAACTCCACTCTTTACGCTGAACATTCATTATGATACTTCATATGAAATGTGATCAAGATTTGACAGAATAGTTCTAAAATATTTGGGCGCCGAGTGAGAAGTAGACATTTGTAAAACAAAAATTTATATTTGTGAAATCTCAGAGAAATTGAAATGATTAATTCCAACGTTTCGTTCAGCAATCTGGTCCGAACTTCTTCAGGGAAATTAATCGAAATTAACATAACAGAGGTTTATATATAAAAGGACATCTCTTGTTTTTAAAATCTTTGTCCAATCATATGAATCATGAAACAGGTATCAACATGTATAATAAACAAAATTGTATGAACTGTGATCAAAATTTGACCTCAGACTTTCAAAAATTAGTCTACTTTTGTTAAACAATTTAAACAGAGTGTACTTTTCATCAGATTACGTTAAACTAAAAGTTCATGGTCGTAGATAACTGAATATGAAAATATATGTGTATATGCAGTATACAATGGTGTGTGTGTATGTGTGTGTGGGTGAAACAGTCATAAAACATTTGTTAGCCTCTCCATAAGAAGATATAGACAATCGGGAATTTTGACCAAGTATGATTAATTATTGATACATATCCAATTTTTATTTATTAATCAGGATTTGCCATGCATCAGCTAACATCACACCTTCACGTCTGTTCAAACTGTTGGGATTCACCCATATATGTAGGGCTTCCGCAGTCAGTCTTTCTTTATACGAACCAAAACCTTTCTGTAGAACCTTAGTCCTATCAAAGTCGATTTTGTGTCCCGTTTCTATCGAATGCAGTGCAATCGCTGATCTGTTTTCTAGCTTCTTTAAGTCTGCAGAGGTCTTTGGAACCACCTTTAGACATTGTTTATGCTCTTTCACTCTTATATTTATTTACCTGTCTGGAAGTTTCTCCTACATATACAGAGGCTCACAGTCCCCACAATTGATCTGGTACACACAATTCTGTTGGTTTTCTTCTTCTATTTTATCTTTAACCAGTGATGAGCGTAAGGTGTTAGTTGCACGAAAATACACTCTTATGTTGTCATGATCGTTAAGGATTTGCTTTATCTCATCGGATGTTTCTTTGCGGTAAGGAATCACCGCTGTACTAACCCAACTCTTAGCAACAGGTTTCGATCCATCCTTATCTTCACATTTTGAAAATATCTTTTTATGAAGGCTTTAGGATAATTATTTGATTCAAGAGTGGATTGAACCAATTTTAGTTCCTTGCTAATCTCTTCCTCCTCAGTAACTAGACGTCTGGTTCTGTTGATCAGATTCTTGGCCACAGTTACTTTGGTTGTATTCATCATGATATTTTGAAATTTCACTCTTATTTGTAACCCTGAGAGGGCATCTGTTCCCTTGAGGCTGAGGATTGGTAAAAGGAATAGAACTAAGGTCCGATCACCTTGAATCATTTAACACTTTTATTCTATTCTTGATTTCATAAGTAATATGTTATACTCATGTAAATACTACCTTTATTTCACAAAACACTAAATAATCAGTTTACCGCTTATACCTAGACATTTATACGAATTATTTGTTATTACTGAAATAAACTTTAAAGTAGTATAAATCGTTATGCTGAATTCCATCATTGAGTAAATTTATTTCATAAAATCACATCCTGTCATACAGTACGATTTATTGATGAAGTTTAAAGCACAATTTATTGCTGCTCACTATCACAACCTTCAAACTTTTTTTCATATTAGTTCTATTATTTTTCATCTCTTTATCTGATATCTGATGCACCGTCCGGGGTTCGATCCCCAGCCGGCGCACTCCTTTACCTTGGGCATGTGGCTAGCAACCCCATCCTGTAAAATAAGCACTGCTACAGAAACTTCAAGGCACAAGCTTGAAGCTCTGTGTTCCGCTGCGGAACGTGAAGGAAAAAAATCTGATGACTATTAGTAGGATTTTCCATATCTCTTGTATTGGTATCGAGTCACTCCTACCTCACCCGTTAGGTGTAGATTTGTTGAGCAAGGAAGGATTCAGTGACCAAACTCTCCCACAACCTACGTATATGACTTTTTAAGAATTGTAGTTCTGTCTTACCGTATTGCGTGGTCATGTGTCAATGCATGGATTGCAGTTGCTGAGTTTTTCTCTAAATTACTTATCCTCGTGAAGTCAATCATTCTACACTTAGTTGAATTCTTATGTTTCAATAATACGACTACTCCAAATCTACTGACCTGTGTAGCTGAATTAACTCACAGTCATTCCAAGGTATTTTGTAAATTATATTATTTTGTTTAATTGGGTCAACCTACAGACTCTTTTAACCTACAGAGTTTATCCTGTCTGAGTGAGTTTGTAGGTTTGAATGCCACCCTAATTCCCGCTCATTAAGAATCCTTTGTAGAGTCTCAGATGTCCCCTCCTTATATGTTAAAGCAGTAGATGCCTTATTTTCTTTCCTATTTATGTTTTCATTATTAGTTTCACAATTATTTTTATTTTGCCTTTGGCCTTTACTGATCTTCCTAATGAATTTCATAGGATAGTTATTTGATACCAACGCCTCTTCTATCTGTTTTATTTCATCATTTAGGTCTTTTTTGTGCTACTTAGTGCTACTGCTCGGTTTGTTAGACACTTAACTAAGCCTGCCTTAACAGTTAACGGATGAGATGAATTAAAGTCTGAATATCTATTAGTATGCGTTGGTTTTTTATAAACGCTAGTGTGTAGTTTACCTTCTTCTATTCGTTTTATCTTACAATCTAACGTGGTTAATTCTCCTTGTTCATTTTCTGATTCAAATGTGAATTTTATTCCTTCTACTTGTGAGTTTATATGTGTTAAGAAGCTAGAGATATGTTCTGTTTTTAACACTGTGAATGTGTCATCTACATATCTCCACCATATTTTTGGCCTAGGATTAAATGTATTGAGAGCACCATTTTCCCAGCTGTCCATAAAGATGTCTGCTATTGGTGATCCCATTGCTACACCTTCTGTTTGTCTATATATTTCGCCTTGGAATTTAAATATAGTAGATGTGAGGCATAGCTGAATCCCTAAAATAATTTCTTCAGTGGGCAGCTTTGTCCTATGATTGAGTTCAGGATCCGCAGTTAGTTCTTTTTTAACTGCTTCTAAGGCCATATTGACTGGTATATTAGTATAAAGACTAGTTATATCAAAACTAACCATTGTTTCATCATCCTCTAGTTGAATGTCATTTAGTTTCCTTTTCATTTCATATGAATTGGTTAACCTAGAGTTTGAATGAATATAATACATGGTACTATTAAAATACATAAACCAGATCACCCTATATGACCGGTAGCTGATTTTAGAAATACTCCTAACAAAACACTGAGTATTAATATTATGTTCCATCAGAAATCGTTGCCTGACAGAATTCATTATTCCATCTCTTCGCATTCACATTTCCGAATGTACTTCATCTTCCTGTCATTGCCTATTTTATGCATGTCTATGAATTATGTTGACCTATATTTAGTCAACAACAACATCAATAACCAGAACCAATCATTATTAGCTGGGGAAATTTGAAAGAGGTGACTCCCTGCCTTCACTTATCTGGCTAGGAAGCACTGTTTCAACCACAGGCACTCGGAATGGATGAAGATGTTAAAGCCAACCAGAATTGGAAAGGTAAGATACGCCTTCATCAATCTAAAATCAGTTTGGTGATCTTCTGCTGCACTCAGCCTCAGCACAAAGAACGTGATTCGGATTTTCAGCACAAATGTGAAGTCAGTCAGTCAGTTCTTCTATTATTATTATTATTATTATTATTATTTCCTTTAATTCCTAGAGGAACATAGGGCTTCAGCCATGCGTCTCCATTGCGTTCGGTTCTCCGCTGTAGTTTTCACCTGGCTCCAAGTCTGCCCACACGCTTTCAATTCCTCTTCACATGATCTCCTCCAGGTCACCCTTGGACGACCAACTCGTCGCTTCCCTTTCGGGTTCCACTCGAGGGCTTGTCTAGTGATGTCACTTGCTGGTTTCCTCAGAGTGTGTCCAATCCATCTCCATTTCTTCCTGCCTATTTGTTTCACGATCGGTTCCTGGTTGGTTCGCTCCCAGAGATCTTTGTTGCTGATCCTCTCCGGCCATTTGATCTTGAGTATTGAGCGAAGGCATTTGTTAATGAAGGTCTGTAGCTTGTTTGAGCTGCTCTTTGTGACACGCCAAGTCTCTGATCCGTATAGTAGTACTGACTGACTTCACATTGGAGTTGAAAATACGGATCTTATTTTTGACGCTGAATGCTGTTGACCTCCACATAGACTTGAGAGAAATGAAAACTTGTCTTGCTTTTCCGATTCTGGCTTTGATATCCTCGTCAGTTCCTCCTGTAGTTGAGACGATGCTTCCCAGGTAGGTGAAAGAAGTTGTTTCCTTCAGGTTCCTCCCATTTATGCTGATTGTTGTCGGTTGTTGCTGTTGATGTTGGCCAGGAATCTTCATTACCTCTGTTTTGTCTATGTTCACTTGAAGTCCTATCTTTGCTGCTTCTTCTGCCAATTTGTTGCTTTTCACTTGCATATCTTCCAGTTTGTGGGAAATCAGACATATATCATCGGCGAAATCCAAATCCTCCAAGGCTTTTGTGTCGGTCCATTTTATGCCTGTTCCCTCGTTGGTTGCCGTTGTCTGCCGCATTATCCAATCAACTGCAATCAGGAAGATCATTGGTGACAGTAGACAGCCTTGTCTCACTCCCGTCCTCACTTCGAAGGATTCCGTGAGCCTCCCGTTGTGGATTACTTGGCATGCAGCGTTGTCATACAGCTGTTGGATGAGATGAATAATTGTCGGCGGCACCCCGTAGTAGCGAAGTAGTTGCCAAATCACCTCTCGATCGACGCTGTCGAAGGCTTTCTCAAAATCGATGAAGTTGAGATAGAGAGGTGACTGCCACTCCAAACTTTGTTCAATGATGATCCGTAGTGTGGCGATTTGATCAATGCATGACTTGTTCCTCCTGAATCCGGCCTGTTCCGGACGAAGTTTTTCATCTAGGGCTTGTTTAATTCTCTCCAGGATGATGCGACATAGTATCTTGCTTGGAATGGAGAGAAGCATAATTCCACGCCAGTTTTTACATTGACTCAAGTCTCCTTTCTTTGGCAGTTTGAATAAGTATCCGTTCTTCCAATCCTCGGGTACTTTGCCCTCTTTCCACACCTTCTCTAGTAGTGGCGTCATCAAGTCCGCTGTTGTCTCTGGGTCTATTTTCAAAGCTTCTGCTGGGATTCCATCTGGTCCTGCTGCTTTCCCAGCTTTTAGCATTCTGATGGCATTCAGGACTTCGGATTTCGTCGGAGGGTCGATGTTCATTGGTAGTTCTGCTTCCGTTGTTGGTATTGTTGGACGCGTTGTAGGTGGCGGACGATTTAGAAGTCTTTTGAAGTGTTCAGCCCAGTGCTTCCTCTGTTCCACCTCTTTGGTGATTGACTTTCCATTGTCGTCCTTTATTGGCTTAATCTGTGTCAAACTTTTGCCCGAAAGGTGCCTAGTTGTTTGGTATAGTGTAGCGAGGTCTCCTTTGCCTGCGGCTTGTTCTGCTTCGTTTGCCATGGTTTCACAATATTTTCTTTTGTCTTCCCTGGCACTTTTCTTCACTCTTTTGTTCAGTGCATTGTAGCTTGCATTCAACTCCTGTTTCTGTTGCTCGTCGGTGCACTGGATAATCTTTTGTTTCGCCACCCTTCTCTCTTCTATTAGTTTCCAAGTGTCCGTAGAGAGCCACTGTTTGTCCTGTCTCTTTTTTCTGCCTAGGACTTCCATGCAGGTTTGACTCCACACCGTTTTCAATTTGTTCCAGTGCTTTTCGACGCTGACCTCTTCGCCAGTGTTGATTTGTGTCTCGGCTTTTTCCTTTATGTTTGCAATGAAGATGTCCTTTGTAGCCTGGTCCTTCAGCTTTTGAGTGTTGAACTTGGCTTGTGGTCTATCTGCAGCTCCTGTTTCCCTGAAAGCTTTTAATTTGATTTGGATTGTCCCTTGTACGAGGTAGTGGTCTGAGCCAACGTCTGCTCCTCTTCTTGCTCTTGTGTCCAGTAGGCTGCGTCTCCACTTCCTCGATATTGTGATATAGTCAATTTGGTTTTTGGTTCGCCCGTCTGGTGACACCCATGTAGCCTTGTGGATATCTCTGTGCTTGTAAACACTGCCACCAATCACTAGTTCGTTGAAGGCGCAGAAGTCGGCGAAGAGTTCTCCGTTTTCATTCATTTCTCCAAGAGCTTCTCTACCCATGATGAGTTCTCTTCCTGTATTGTCTGGTCCCAGTTTGGCGTTCATATCTCCCATTAGTATTTTAATGTCGCCAGCTGGAGTATTGTCTATTGCTGCCTGTAGTTGTCTGTAAAATTCTTCTTTCGTTTCGAGGTCTGCGTTGTTGGTGGGTGCATAACATTGGATTATTGACACTTTTCTTCCTTTGGAGTTGAATCTGGCGGTCATTATCCTGGACGAGATCGCTTCCCATTGCATCAGGGCTTTCGTTGCCGTTGGTGACATCATGATAGCCACGCCCTCGGTGTGCGTGTGGTTATCTTCTGGGTGACCGGAGTAGATCACTGACTCTCCCGTTGATAGTTTGGTGAGTCCACTTCCATTCCATCTGCTTTCACATATTCCCAGCACTTGGATTCTGTATCTTTTCATCTCGCTGGCGATCTGGGCAGCTTTGCCAGTCTCGTACATGGTGCGGACATTCCATGTCCCCACACAGACTTTTTCTTTTGTCGCAAGGAGATTGCTCATGGTGAAGTTTCTGTAGCAGGTTTGTTTACAGGGGTTGCTGGCCTCACGCCTGAGTTTCGTCTTCGGGTACCTGAAATGGAAGAAAGGTTAGTGTTGCGTGACCGCAGAGCCCAGGGGACATCTGCTTGAGGCCGGTCACACGCGGCCTGGTGTGTCTCAGTAGTGTACTTATCACTTCTGCCCTGTGACACGGCAGCAGAAAGCGCGGTCGTTGTTAATCCGGGCCACGGCCGATCCGGCATGATATTTCTTAGATTTGTTGGGTTCATAGGTTTGGATTGATGAATGATGGCGACTAAGTCCAGCCCCCACTGATACCGTCGCCAATGTATCAGTTCTTCTATACGGGTCAGAAATATGTCGCATCACGAAAAGCATTTCCAACAGGTTACAGACTCTTATCAACAGCTGCCTCCCTCGCTGGCTCCATACTGAAGATCAAATGGCCAGTCGGCCAGCCAGAAAGAATAAACAACAAGAAACTCTGGCTGGCGACGAACCAACCAAGCGCCTATTGCCCAAAAAATATGTAGGGAAAAATGGAGATGAGTTGGACAAACACTGAGGTGGCCGTCGAATGACATCGCATGCCAGTCAGGCCATTGTTCAAGTGGGGTCCAAATATGAAACGACCAGTTGGGCGTGGGTCCGAGGGTGACATGGAGGAGATCGTGTAGCTAAGAGGAGATGAGAGATTATAGGCAATCGTGGACCCAGATGAAGTGGACATCAGAAAAGTGGAGATGTTGTATTGAATTTTTATATTCCACTCGGAACCAAAGAGAACAATAGTGATAAAAATATTCATTTATGTCTAATCGATTTGTGACTCATGTATATAAACGAAGTTGGGAATTTATATGAATGAGCAGCTTGATAAGATAACTATGAGCAGTAATAGATTGTGTTCCTAAACGTCATAAGTAACGAAGTATTCAGTCTGTTTTTGACATGTGAACTCCTCATACGGACGTTTCAACGATCTGTGAGCATTAACATGATGTCATTTGATTAATAGAGACTAGACATATAATTCAGGATGTGCAATTCATCCTATTTCAAGGACTCATCAGCGGTATGTACCTGTGTCAACAGTAGGTGATGTTTTTCCCCACTAAGACTTGAACCCAGGACCTATTTTTTCAAACGGCAACATGTCAGCAAAGACTGAAAATTCTAGTCCAGCATGATGAATCAAAGGGAAATAGAAATCAACCTGAAAACATCACGAAAACAAATTAAACAAATAGTGTGTAACTTACTACTCAAAATTTATAAAGTAGTATAAATCTAGTAGCGAAAATAACTAGTCGATTTACAAGTATGAATATAAATTAGTTTTTAAAACAAGCATTTGTAGGTAGCTTACCGTTTCGCATTATATTTTTCTTGCAAGAGTTTGACAGATGGTGACTATCAGTGTGTAATCCAGGACACGAAAGTCGTCCTATTTGGTACTTGTTGGCTGGATGTACCTGCTTTTCCTAATGAAGTTTGCAACGATGAGTTTTGCGTTCGAGTCTAAGTGGAAACCCCATCACTGGCTCACCGGAGAATGCTGGTACATCCAGTTAGATGATGAGTCCTAAATAGGACGAAATGCCTATCTTGGATTCCACAGTACTAGTCACCATCCAACAAAAGTACTTCAAGTTAATCTGTGGACATCTTCAAGGCGTTCGTACTAAGACCATACACATCAACAGAGGACGAACACATCAATCCGATCAGTCGATGGGAAAATCAAAACTGGACTTTAAAATATCATATTTTTCTTAGTTCACTGACGTCTCACTCAAATGAAGCTGTGATTAGTTGGATTGAACATATAGCCTCATTTTATTGCCGACTAAATTCATTTGATAAAATTATACAGTATTAGGCAACTCTAAACAATAGGAACCCAAACCGAAACGACCTACGAACGCACAAACGACCTTGAGAAACCAATCAGGTGACTCTATTGTTTCTAGAAGTAATTATGGATGCTCTACACCTCTACTGCGATTCCTAATCGCAGTGCTGGTGTATTATTGCCTATTATCCAGCGCTTAGTGCTGCCCGGGACCACTATTCACACAGACGAATGGAGTAGTTATGGTCAGTTGTCGAATCTCGGGTATATTCATCATGTAGTCAATCACACAGACGGTTTTCGCAATCCTTTGGATGGAACTCATACTAATTGCATCGAAAGTTTCTGGAGTCACCTGAAAAAAAGGATTAGATTCGTGAACGGATCAAGAAATCCAATGATATACAGCTATCTGGATGAGTTTATGCAGAGAAGTTGGTTTAACATGAGTATAAAGACTCCTATGAGAAACTGAGAGCTTTTTTTGCAACATATACAAGAACTTTATCCTTTGTAACTATTTTTTTAACATTGCTTAACTTTTATATAAACGATTTTTTACAATTATGCGCCGTTTTTTGAGCCTTCTGATTGGTCGAAGTGCGTTCGTATGTCGTTTCGGTTTGGGTTCCTATTGTTTAGAGTTGCCCAGTATTATTTATTGATGACATTTCAATCTTAATTTATTCTTTATAATAATATCACTATAATGATCATTCAGATGACTTTCAAACATCTATTTCTTCTCAAGTCGATAGTATTTGTATGGGTAATGAATAAACAAGTAAATATTCGATTTGACGATCATTACTCTCATACATTCAAAAGGTAATAGACGTTTCGTCCTGAGTTGGAACTCCTCAGAGTATGCACCCCCTGGGGTTCGAACCGAGGACCTTCTAGTTACAAGGCAGGCTCATAGTGTCCCAAACTAGGATGAAACAGCTGTCCAGTACTCCCTGATGGTTTTCCAACCTGGTTCTCTAACTGATGTTGGCTAGTGGTCGCATCCACAACCAATCAAATCCCCTGCACAAACTGACCCTCACTAGCAGCTGACTGTCTACCACCAAGACAGGTAAGAGAACAGCTGCTCGCCGCGTATGACGTTGGCTGATGGTTGCGCTACATATATCGGGAACTGGCAGAAGTTTAAATTCATGGGTCGCTTGATCAGATCCCTGAGGTTGAATAGTAAACAAGTCTGCTTTGTGACTGAAAGTTTCTGGTTTCGAACCCCAACGGGTGAGTACTGCTGAAGAGTACCAGACATGGACGAAACGGCTGTCCAGTACTCCTTGGCGGTTTTCCAATGGTTCTGTAACTGAATACACGTTATTAGCGCATTATTTTTTTTAGATTAGGCAACCAAAATGCGACAAAACACTTTTGAACCAAAACTCCAGTAACATGAAAATTGTAGACAGACATAGAGACAGACAAAAACTAAAAATTATTCACTTTTATTTTTAAAATTCATATTGTCAATTGTCTCAATAGAATTAAATAGTCATAATAATAATAATATTCATAATAGTAGTAGTTAGTCATATGATGTGGCGGTAACTGATTAATTTGAGACAGGAATGACTTTTCAAGGTCATTCGATGATCAACGCTTTTTTTTGTAGAAAAAAAGTTAGCCATTTTGCATTGCCTAGATAAGGCGACATGTGATTCAAATCAATACATTAAAAGGCGCTGATATATTATTATTATTATTATTATCTAAAATCTGTGGACAGAACCCTAACGCTAACAGCCTCATAACACACAGAATTGTGGGGTGTGTTACTGATTAGATTTATCAGTAGTATATATGTATAAAGAGATGTTCATCGGCATAAAAACATCAAATAGCAGGGAGATAGATTCGATTTCAGAGAAAGCAAATGATACAACGTTGTGGAGATACATGAGAGACGTGAAAGGAGAACAAAGAAACACAATATGATATGAAGGAAGGCGAGAAGTAGCAGGCACAACACGGAAGATCTGTACAGCAAATGGCTATTTGCAGATAAGATGTACATATTTGCTATAAAGAGATACCAAATTCTTTAATCAAGTCTCTTGTCTTCTACCGTTACACTAGAGGTAATCTTTATTAACTCACCCATTAAAAAATTAAGGTATTTATCAGACAATCAAATTTGAAAATTGGAAAGGAAACGCCATATTTCGTTCAGCTGTTTTATACCGTTGGTTGGAGGCAATCGTCAGGAAGCTGTGGGCGCAGATTTCATGTTTGTTGGCACTCACCACCAGTCGTCACAGCAAGGCGTGTCTATAATTTTGAAACGACTTATGTAACCCTGTGGAATTCAAACCCACTTCACCCACTGATACAATCAAAGACGTTGCCACTAAGCTATTCGGGCTGACGATTAGCCTCCTCCTGTAGGAATGTAATGCATACATTGAACTGACAACTAGGGAGTCACCTAAGTGTTATGCGTCTACTCCACCTATCCTAATACAGTAATATTGTGGCGAGTGCTACTGAGATAAGATTTATCTTTAGTATATAAAGAGACGTTCATTGGCATAAAAAACATCAAATATCAAGTAGATAAATCTGATGTCAGAAAATGTGAATGGTACAGGGTTGTGGAGATACATGGGAGACGTGAAAGGAACACAAAGAAACACAAGATGAAGTCCAGAAGTACCACACCACGAAGATCTGTGCAAATGGTGCGTTGATGATAGGGTATACATGATTTCGCTATATAGCGATAACAAATTACAAATTAACATTCCTTTACCAAGTCTCTTTCGTCTTCTACGGTTACAGAATGAACAATATGAACTAGGGGAAAATGGAAAGATACGTAAGCGCAGAAAAGTTCAATTCCTTAAACTGCATACAGATTCTTGATCTAGACACCTGCTTTTGTGAAGGCTTAAGATATAAAGTCGTTATTATTAAAATTATTCTATACCATGTGATGTAACCCAAACCGACTGACTCTTTGCTGTTTGAACACAGAAAACTGATCTCTGAGTTTAACTGTTTAGTTGACCAAAAATTCCTTGGGAGACGAACGCACAGTCACAAAACACTCCGAAGACATTAAAAAGACCATTATTCGTTGTTGAAATCCATGTGGGATTCTATTCAGCACCAATATTAATATCAAAAATTCAAAATTACCTCAACGATGCCGTTAGCCAGTTATACATTAAAAAGAACGTTCTAAATACAATACAAGTACTGGAGAACAAAATTAGTTGGCGAAGTTAAACAATAGCGCGTCCCAGGAGTGCGAACGCCCTCAATGACCTTGAATGCATTCTAGTCGCTGGCTGATGGCATCTGTCATTATCATAGCTGAAATATCGAGGCTATTCACCAACTAAGCAGCAAATTCCACCCAGATCACGTCCCTAAGTACTGTTTGGACAATGTGTTAATAGCTTAATAGGGTTAGGATTAGGGGGTTAAGGTAATTATTGGGGTTAAGATTAGGATTAGGATTAAGGTTATGGTTACGACTAGGGATATATTTATAGTTGGTGTCATTTATTTTAATTTGTTTTATTATCCACATTTTCCTGGTAAGTAGTCGTCTGTCCTCTTACTGCAAACCATAGTAATTCAACCAGGGGTTTCGGGGAAAACTGCACAACAGGATAATAGATATGAACGATTCACACAACACAGCTCATATTCAGTTACCTCGGTGAATACATGTACAGAAACTCGTCTAACTTAGCAACTGATACTCCTCATTATAACTGTAACGTATTTTTAAGTCATGTCAGAGAAAGATACCCTGTTTAATTTGTTTTCATACATTTTCTTTAAAATATAGGTCATTTTTTGTGAAAAAATTCCCCATTTTTATGACTGGTCGTCTGGAGGTCACTCATGCGTTCTCACCCCTTGGGACGCTATTGTTGAACTTTACAAATTAGTTATCCAAACTTCAACTTTAAGAAGTACCTTAGAATCACGTAGAATATTTCCAACAAGGTGGTGGGATCAAAAACTCTGTCCACAAGAATCCCACATCAAACAATTCTCGAAGATACTTCAAGGTTACAATGACCTTAACGCATTCAAACAACATCACAGTGTAAAACAGTACATTACCAAAATATCGTACCACCAAACAACCACATAGAGGAGCGTCAAAACTTGAGATATATAGGAAGAATAGGAACAGAGACAAATAATAAGAATCAAGTCGACAAATAGTGTGCAAATCAGGGCACAGTGATACACAGTCTAGGAGAAAAATGGATAATAATTACAAAGTTACTTGAAACATCCAAATAAGGATAAATATTTCGATTAGATTGTTGAAGAGGGAGGGATTTTCTGGACAGCTTTTCTATTACACTATGTCTTCTCGTATCTTTCGCAATCTCATCAGCTTTGCTAAGCAACTGGCCAGCCTCAAGCATCGTGCAGACATTCCATATCTCCATTCTTATGTTTGCTTTTATCGAAAGCTGATTGGATACCCGAAGGATATCACCAGTGCATGTCACTTAGTTTCTTCAATTTGGTGATTTGAGGTTTCTGAAGCGTTTGGATTGATTTTCCAAGCTAGTGTCACTAGCTCCAAGCGACCCAACCTTCCCACTTTTTCCGAACTTAGGACCAGCAAATAAACTAGTATTTGATCCAATGACCTTCAAGGGACAAGTCCAGCCCGTTGACCACATAGTCACTGGGACAGAATGTATTGTCCTATGAATTCCAGCTTCTATCAGTTGACGATATATTCTGAAACTACTAGACAATGTCGTCGGCAAGAATTTGTCCCCACATCTTTCAATTTGGATGTCCGAAGTTGAAATTTGGGAGATTGTGTCAGGAAGAAATGAAACTTTATTAGATGGTTGGAGGCGGTCGGCCACAGGAAGCCTTGGTTGACCTGGGTTTCGTGCTAGTTGGCACTCAACAGTCAGTCAACAAGGTGTATCAGCAACCAAGAAGGAACTCATGTCCCTTCTGGGATTCGAATCCGCGTCAAAATCGTAGAGTAAATTGAAAAGGACTGCAAATTACAGAGTGAAACGGAGATGGGCTGCTGAAGCTCTACGTTCATATCAGAACCTAAGAGAATTAAAATGATTAAAAAAAATTAAATCTTACAGAATACAAGGGAATTAGAACTTGTGAAACAATGAATATAGTATTTCATATAAGAAAGTCATACAAGAGTAAATATTACTCTTTTATTGCAACGCTTCGTTTAATTTGACTATTCAACTACCATAATGACAGTTTAGAAAGCTTTTCTATTGAAACTAATAGAATTGCATGGAGGATTTCATAATGAGCTGACATCAGTTAGAGAACCACTGGAAAACCTGGGAGCACTGGAAAGATGTCTCGTCCTAGTTTGGGAGTCTTCATCAGTACGCACCCACTGGGATTCGAACTCAGGATCTTCTGATGCTCACCAGTGACTGGCCCTATTCAGGCAGTTAACCTGGGGTTCTAGTTGGAAGCCGTGACCAGTAGGGTACAGCAGGTTGAAGATGAGGCAGTAACTCATCGAAGAAGACATTGCGAAATGGTCGCGCCATGTCGGGAATTGGCGGAAGTTAGAATACAAGGACCATTGGATCGCGTCCCAGTGGCTCAATGGTATACGAGCTCGCCTTGTAACCAGAAGGTCCTGGGTTCAAACTATGGCGGTGGGTGCGTACTGATGGAGAGTCCCAAACTAGGCTGACGAAACAGCTGTCCAGTACTCCCAGGTTTTACAGTGGTTCTCTAACTGATGTCAGCTCATGACGAAATCCTCCATGTAATCAAACAAGATCCCTACAAAACCAATACTTGAAAAACTAATAGAATTCTATGTTAGACTATGAGGTTACATAGGTAAACTAGACATTTGACGCTAACGTGGCTTTTATTACTACGTGATAATCAATCACTCTATCGTAAACTTGAAATTTGTAGGTTAATGCAAAGTGAATATTGCAAAAATATTCAAGGATTTGTCTTGTAGGGATTTGATTTGATTGGTTACAGGAATTCATCATGAGGTGACACCGGTTATAGAACCAATAGAGTACAGAAGGTTGGGTGTCAGGATAGATACTCTCCAGGAATGACATTGGCTAGTGCCAGTCTCTCTTTAACGTGAATTGACACAAGTTGGAATTCATGCGGTGGCCATTGGATTGGCAGATTTCAGTGTCTGAATGGTCTACAAGCTAGCTCGCCTTGTAACTGGAAGGTCCTGGATACGAACCTCCTGTGGTGGGTGCTTACTGATGAGGAGTCCTAAACTAGAACTAGAGAAACAGATGGCTGTCCAGTACTTCCTGGTGTTTTACCAATGGTTTCTTTAACCGATGTCAGCTCGTCATGATGAAATCCTATCGCCAACCAACTACATAAATAGTTGTCATTTCTAGTGAGGATTGTCTTATGCATACGAAAATAAATCTCTGGTTTCTCAACCTGCCTTCTATGTCTTTTCAGTGTGGAGTCCTAGTTGCGACATTTTGAAGTGTTCATGTTACAAGGATTTGACTGACTTCAAGTTAAGTCACAAATTGACTTCAGTCAGGAGAACCTGTGAAAACAAGGGAGTCCTAGACATCCTAGTTTATGACGAATGGCCTTGAACTAAATCCGTCCAAATGTCGGACTGTTAATTTCAGTTTCCGATGTAAACGAAGTTAAATGACGAAGCTGTTAATTCCTATGACCATTGCAAAATTGATGATACTCCTATAGAAATCAAGTCTGACGTTAAGTATCTTGGATTAATTCTTCCTTCTGATATATCCTCGTCTTCCCATGTCTCAGAGATTTGTAAAAGAATGTTTCGTCTGACTTTTTATATTAAGAAGTTAAGGTACTCAGGCATAATCCAATCAACCCTCCTCTTACAGTTTGTCAACTCATGCATCTTACCTATTCTTCTTTACTGTTCACTCTTATACTTTTCTGGGTTACTTAAAAAAGATTATGTCATACTTCGTAGAACTCTGAAGACTGTTAGTCAGTAGGGTGAGTGGTATCCCATTGGGCCATATCGTTGACACTGTCACTGATAGGCACTTGATGTCATGCAACAAATTCGCTAAAGGAATTTTGTCAGACTCTGAGCATCCACTCTACGCGCAGCTTCAACCTTGTGTCTTCTCACGTAAAACAAGAAGTCTTTTCAGAAGAATTTATGCACGCACTACGTCTAAGTATAAAAATTCCACTATACCATATTTGGCGGCACGTATTTTATGTGATGAAAATAGTGTCAGACATGAAATAACTAACTAACCTTCTTTGCACTACTAAATAAACCATTTTCTCCACCCTTACAACATCAAATTTATTGTTATTGTACTTCTTATATTTATAATCCTCTCAATTTTTGTTTTTATTTGTTTATTTTCTCAAAAGTGTTAACATCATTTAAGCTGTGTTATAACTGTTAATTTTGTATTTCCCCTCACTATACTATATCAACAGAACATTAGATTCAATAATCTATAACATGCTAAAATTTCCAAACTGAATCGACAATACTGTTTGAAGCAAACTCACTGTTATTATTATTATTATATATTTAATATTCTCAATTCGTGCTTCGAATATTTTTGACTTTATATCGTAAATGTGGACAAATTCCTCTGGTTAATTTTGTTTTAATTTTATTTATATTTTGAGTAAATCAGATGCAATATTGTGACAAATACTGAGAATTCCATTCTGTATTATAAGTGCTGTTTGCTTTGGAATAAAACAGATGATTATTATAATTTATCAATACACACCATTGTACTAGGCATGCAACCCATGACCTTCAGGTTACTATGCTACCCGTTTCACTATTCAGCCAGTGAGCGAGTGAGAGAGTGAGTCGGAATTCAATGGCCAATTCTTGATAACATAGAGCAACCACTAGCCAATGTCATTCCTGACGAGTATTTGTCCCCCCCCACACACTTAACTTGACATGAAGATTTATAGACATTTAATTGGTTACTTGATTTCATCATGAGCTGATATAGATTAGAGAGCACCATTGGAAAACCACAAGGAAATACGGGACAGCTTTTTCTCTAGTCGTAGTTTGAGACAATGCTGCATGCCAAGTAATCCACAACGAGAAACTCACAGAATCCTTCGAAGTGAAGACGGGAGTAAGACAAGGCTGGCTGACTGCCTACTATCTCTAATGACTTTTCTGATTGAGGTAGACTGACTGGATAATGTGACAGACAGCGGGCAATGAGGAAACAGGCATAAAATGAACCAATACAAAAAAGAACTTGGAGGATCTGGACTTTTGCGGATGAAATATATGTCTGATTTCCCACAAACTGGGAGATATGCAAGTGAAAAGCAACAAGTTGGCAGAAGAAGCATCAAGGATAGGATGGACTTCAGGTGAACATAGAGAAAATAGAGGTAGGTAATGAAGATCCCAGGCCAACAGCAACAGCAACATCAACAACAACAGACAACAATCAGCCAGCGTAAAATGGAGAAATCTGAAAGAAGTAACCACCTTTACCTACCTACCTGGGAAGTATCGTTTCAACTTCAGGCGGACGGAACTGAAGAGGATATCACAGAAGCGAGGATCGGGAAAGCAAGGCAAGCGAGCTTTCATTACTCTAAAGTCTGTGTGGACATCAACAGCACTGAACATGAAAATGAGAATAAGATCCGAATTTTCAACTCCGTTTTGGAGTCAGTGCTACTATACGGATGGATCAGAGACTTGGCGCGTCATGAAGAGCACTTCGAACAAACTACACACCTTCATCAACAGCTGTCTTCGCTCAATACTACTCAAGATCAGATGGACAGATTGGATCAGCAACCCAGCAGGAACCGATTGTGCAACAAATAAGCAGGAGGAAATGGAGGTAGATTGGCCATACTCTGAGAAAACAAACCATCAAGTGACATCACATGTCAGGCCATCGCTCGAGTGGAACCCGAATGAGAAGCGGCGACTGGTTGTCAGTGTGAAGATGGGGTGACATGGAGGAGATGATGTGAAGATGAGATGAAAGCATGTGGTTAGACATGGAGCCGGGTGAAAACGTAGGCGGAGAACCGAACGCAATGGAGACGCACGGCCGAAGCCCTATGTTCCTCTAGGAATTAAAGGAAACAATAATAATAATAGTTTGGAACTCCTCAACAGCGTTTGCCAGAAAGTCAGACTGAAGTCATCTAAACACCGGATGGCTGTTCCGCTGGTTTAAGGTCCAGCTCATCAGTGGTGTGCCCAACCGCCTAATTTCTGTTCAGCTACTTAGACGAACTGGCAGTATCTTGATTCAAATTCACAATTTTCATTGTACACAGGTAGAAGGTGATGTGAGTAGTGTCCAACTACTCATACCGATCAATCAGTAGTATGTAGCGACAAACATCTAAGTAGAATCTTTTTTTCAAGTTAATTTGTATTTTCACTCAGTTGATGATGTGGGATTGAATTGGTCAGTCTCTGTCGACGTGTTCATACTGGATTCGACATTCATTCATCAACTCGAATAACATCACATTAATCCTGAGACATCGTCAAACCGCGCGCACTAGGAAGTGAAATGTCAATATTTCGTTCCAACAGAATCAATCGACAAGGAATGGAAATTCACCTTCCGTCTAATGAGTCTCATATAGGACGAAATATGCATCTTTGTGGATTACGTACACTGCTAGACACTGTCATCAAAATAACATATACATAAATATATACAGAATCACTCGTAACTGTCCATCTGTCCATAAACTAGTTTGGCTATAGATTCTTCTTCTGTAAACACTGTACAATTCATATATGCTTGTCTGATTTTTTCCTCATATAAATAACACATTACACCACAGTCCTAATCACGGACAGTGATTTTTATCATAAAATCAAATTGCAGAACAAACCAGTAAACACTTCGTCGTAAGTCTAATCACACTCATCACTGTCATGAATATGAAAAGAGGCATAAACGCCCCAGGGGGGGGGTTGATGACATCATAACAAGCAGGCATCGGTATGCAGGCGAGAATCAAATTGGGAGACACACATGCACTAGAAATTACGACAATGAAATAAACAATTATCCAAATAGCGTGCGTGACATAAAAAAAGGCATTCACAAAGTTTTGTCATAAAACTTTGTCATGAAAAACAACCAAAAAATAAATGAAGAATGTTGTAGACCAATGATTCATGCCTATTCTATTATTGAATCGAAGAGTTTTAAATGCGTTCAATGTTCAATGCGTTTGTTTATATATGTGAATGTATGTGTTTACGCGCGCGCGCGCCATCTGATTAATCTTAGCAATGAGAATGTCAAACATTTAGGTCGGATAGTCAGTCAGTCAGTCAGGCGGTCAAGCAGGCAATCATTACTCGCCATATAATTTGTATATTGAAATGGATAACGTGTGAGTGCGTATGCGCGCGTCGGTCAAAAACAGACTGACACACAGAAAGAGACATGATCAATGAGTCATTGAAGAAGACAAAGGGAGAGAGGAAGAGACAAAATGGCAAAATAAACAGTTAAATAAAAAAGAGTCTAAAGATAAGCGAAGCTGATATAGTCAAAATAACAAATGTAGAATGTAAAGAGGCAATATAATCTATATATGATATGATATAATATTATAATAGTAGATATATATGTGCATAGGCATAATGGAGAAAGGTAGGTTAGAGAGAGGTAAAGGCAACAATGAATACGACACAAGCTGTAAATAATTTATCCGACTTAATTTGTAAGATCTATTTCCCTTGGGATACGGAGAGACAAAATGACAGGAGGAAAACAGAGAGACAAAGAGGGGAGAAACCTGTCAAGGTAAAAAGTCAAAAATGCCTATCTCATTTCCAGGGTAAGGGAGAATTTATTTCTCCATGCATAGCATAAAATATTAGACAAGCGTTCATATTTATATTACTATGGTAATTTATATTTATGTGAAAAGTCAGGAAAGAAATGCTACTGAGGAATGCAGGTATATCCAGACAGATGACGAGTCCAAAATAGGACGAAATGCTCATCCTAGATTCAATTGCTAATCACCATCCACTAGTTAACCTCGAAATGCTACTGATTTTCTCACTTTGATCACGGATTGATATCATTTAGAGAACCATCGAAAACCAGCCAGGGAATACTAGATAGCTGTATCATCCTAGTGCTTGGTACTCTTTACCGGTACGCACCCGCCTCTGGTGTTCTCAGCAAGGAACTTGCAGTTACAAGGCAAGTTCGTAGTAAATTCAGCCACTGGGACATGACCCAATGGCCAGCCCATCAATCCTAACTTCTACCAATTCGTGAGTTTAGTGCGAATACCAGCCAGTGTCATTACTGGTGAGTATTTTTCCTCATTCCTGACTGGGTGAACCACACTAGTCACAACTACTTACTAGATCTCTAGGCTACCTCGTCTTGAATCCAATCACTCGCGAGCATCAGATTAATTTTCAAGAGTTTATTTGTAGAAAATTGATTTGTTTTAAGTTTTAATAGCGAATTAATATTAACTGGAAAAACACTAAAAGCTAATAGGGAGTAATAGATAACTGTTTTGTCCTAGGTTTGGACTCTTCAACCAAGTATCGAAACCGCGATATTGACATTGCCTTGAGGTCACCCTAAAATCATTAACTGACAGAATCAATATCAGGTAGGTGGCTACCTGAGTTCCAGTGAGAAGTCATGACAAATGGGATACAGTAGATCAGGTGTGAGGACAAATACTCGCAAACGATAACATTGGCCAGTGGTCACGCTTTATCTGGAATTTGCAGAAGTTGGAATTCGTGCGTTGACCATTGTGGACTGGTGGGTCCCACTAGCTCAATGGTCTACGACCTCTCCTTGTAACCGGGAGTTCCTGAGTTTGAACTTATTCCTAGGACGGCTAGCTTCACACCACCTACCCCAACGACACTCTTATTAGTGCTTTTTAGTATATTTATCAGAGTTTTATATTTAGAAGTTATGCCATGTGTTAATTGGAGGAATATGACTAGCAGTGGAATCCATGAGGATGTGCATTTCGTCCTATTTAGGAATCGTCAGCTGGATGTACCTGCATTCCCCAGTGAGACAGTGATGGTGTTCCCACCGAGGCTCCAGCTCAGTGCTCATAGTTTCAAACGCCAAAGCGTTGTCCACTAGACCACTTAGCCCACGAGAGTCACCTCTTGTGCAACGGGTCTTATTGATTATTTAATTGAATTTTAGATTTTCCCGTCGATTGATTGGACCGAAGTGCTCCTCCGTCTCAGGTTGACATGTCGGCTTCTTGTGCAGATGCTTCAACGACGATGTCTGGGCATGTAATTAGAAGTTAATTGGTGAATAGTAACTAACAGTGACCCAAGTGCTTTGGCGTTTGAAACTATGGGCACTAGGTTCGAGCCTCGGTGTGAACTCTATCACTGACCGGAGAATGCAGATACATCAAATGGCTAACGAGTCCCTGACTGAACTCCACTGCTAGCCACCATCCACCGCAACTGACTTACAGTTACATAACTAGACATCGTCGTCGAAGCATCTGCACAAGAACCCGACATGTCAACCTGAGACCGAGGAGCACTTCGGTCCAATCAATCGACAGGAAAATCTAAAGCTGAATTATATGCCATAAGTGTTTATTATATGGAGTAACTAATATATTAGACATTGTGTACCAAAGCTTATTATGAGTGAACTAAATGTTGGACACTTTTGAATTTATTTGTTCAATGTCCATTATTGTTTATATATTGTAAAATTAAAACTAAAATGAACAAAAACTATACAAATATGAGAAGAAACATTTTCTATTCATGTGATATATCATATAAGTAAAATAAGAAAGGAAATAAGAAAGATAGATAGATAGATAGAAAGAGGAGGGAGAGAGAGAGGGTAAGGAGAGTGTGTGCGTGTGGGTCTGTATGGCAAACAACTGGAGCGTAAACTGATGATGACTCATTATTATTTAAGAATATTCACGGTAGGAAAGAGATTCCCCCCAGTCGAAATCATTTATAGGGAAATTGGGACATTATACATAAAGATGATTAACAGTTGTGTTGTAAGTAGGACAAATAAAAGAATAAATTCCGTATACAGCGTGTATAATAAATGAAATTTAGTCAACGGATAAATTTTATTTGGATTTCTGAGTTTTGTAGGCAATGATATTATTGCTATTTTTCCCTTTGGTTACGAGTGGAACACTTGGGCTTCAACAAAACATCTCCGCTTTGTCCTGTTTGCTGCTGTCCTCTTCAACTGGGTCCACGATTGACCATAATCTCTCATCTCCTCCATGTCACCCTCAAAATGACGACCTACTCGTCGCTTCCCATTTGGATTCCACTCGAGCTATGGCCTGCAATGCACGCGATGTCATTCGACGGTCCCCCCCAATGTATACCTGATCCATCTCGATTTTCTGCTACATATTTGTTGAGTGATCAGCTCTTGTTTGGTTTTTTTCCACTGCAGAGTTTCTTGTTACTTATTCTTTCTAGCCGGTTGGCCATTTGATCTTCAGTATGGAGCTAGCGGAGTCGGCAGCTGTTGATAAAAGTCTGCAACCTGTTAGAAATGCTTTCCATGACACGCCTGCCAAGTTCCTGACCCGTATAGAAGGACCGACTTGACATTGGTGTTGAAAATCCGAATTTTGTTTCTGATGCTGATTTAATGCAGAAGATTTCCATACTGGTTTCAGTTTTATGAAGGTATATCTTGCCTTCCCGCTTCTGACTGGCTGCCTTTGACATCTTCATCCGTATTATCGCCTGTAGTTGAAACAATGCTTCCTGGCCAGATAAGTGAAGGAATTATCTCTGTCAAATCTCTCCCGTTGATGGTGATTGGTGCTGGTTGTTGTTGTTGTTGCAGTTCGTTGATTATCTTCATCACCTCTGTCTCACCTATGTTCACCTGGAGTCCTGTCTTCGCCGCCTGATTCTTCAGGAAGCATTTTGGTTTTCTCCTGTAAGTCTTCGAGTTTGTGTGACATCAAACATAAATTATCCGCGATATTCAGATCTTCTAGAGTCTTCTCATTGGCGATCCAGAGTACTCCTGTCTGCTCGCCACACATGCATCTCCATTTCACTCTGTTCTCTGAATTCCATTTTTAGCCAACTCACATTTGTCCAAAAGTTTTCCTTTCGGCTTGACAAAATCTCCTTCATGTCTTCCTAGAACTCATGTCCAACTCATCGTTTTCCATTCGGGTTCTGTTCAACGGCTTGGCCAGTGTTTGGTATAACTCATCAGTCCCCTCAGTGTGTCTCCAATCCATCCACATTGTTTTTTCTGAACATACGTTGAATAACAGATTCTTGGAAGGTTCACTGCACTAAAGACTTCCTAGTTACTTATCCTCTCCTGCCGGCAATCTGATTTTCAGTATCGAGACACAGAAGGCAGCTGTTGATGAAAGTCTGAAGTAGAGTGTTGGAAACACTTTCCGTGATATGTGGGCCAAGTTTCTGAACCACATATAGAAGCAGTAAATGACTTGACACTAGCACTGATAATCCGAA
Source organism: Trichobilharzia szidati (assembly GCA_944472155.2). NCBI lineage: Eukaryota > Metazoa > Platyhelminthes > Trematoda > Strigeidida > Schistosomatidae > Trichobilharzia > Trichobilharzia szidati. The sequence goes on from OX235274.1 coordinate 135,206,684, forward strand.
TCTTGTTTTTCCACCAAGTGCGTCGGTGGCACAGAGGTTGGGACACTCGTTGACCATGCACATGGTCAAGGGTTTGATACCCTGCCGACGCACACTTGATATCAATGGTCGGCCCGCTAAATTCGGGTTATCACATGCCGAGAATTCCATACCTGTACCAAAAATACTGTGTGGAATCAAGCGATAATAAAAATAAAAATATAAAAAAAATAACGATGACCTGTCTACCTTTCTAACATTTGACAAAATTGATAGTTTATCTTTTAGCTACTTACAAGTAGTATAAAAGTATAAACACAAAACTTCTCAAAATTGCTCTACATTGGCAGTAAATGACATAGATGATCACTGTTCAACGTTACTTTCAACAAGTATGTTGTATGTAGTCTTACAGATAAATTTGATTACTCATCCAAGTAGATATGTAAACTAATACTGAGTCATTCTATCATATCGAGTTATTAATTACTTCATTCCTCAAATTTGTTTTCTGCTTTACTGTTATTCACGGGTAAACATGAGATTATCTCCCCTGCTAAGTCCACATAGTCTTGTGTGTGTGTGTGAGAGTATATGTTCGTGTAAACAATGAGCATTAGTCCTCTATCCATTGAGCTTAAAATTTGATAACAAAACATTAAATAGCGATAACGGTATTGTAACAAATGGTTACATCCTTCGGATATAGTAGCATTTCAAGTATTCCATTTCAAACGCTGTAAATGTTTCCTCGCATTTTAGGTTGAATGCTATTCACCCTCAACTATGTGTGTGTATGTGTTTTTGAGGTGGTCAGTCAATCGATCAATAAACGATGATGGTGATGAGTCATCATCTAATGTTAAAAACCACTATTTTCATGTAAGAATAACGTTGCACTGAGTACACATTGTTGAGTGTGTGTGTGTGTGGGTGTGTTTGTGGATGGTTAGGAAAGTGATTAAGAATAGTAGAAGGTGGTCATGTGAGAATATTTCATACACAAAAGGGAAAGAACAAACTGTAAGTCTGTCAATATATCTAACGTTAGTTGTAAGTTGAGTTATACTATAGAAGTTAATTGGTGGATGGTGACTAATAGTGGAATCAGTCAGAATGTGCATTTCGTCCTTTTTGGGACTCGTCAGCCATTGGATTTGCCTGCATTCCGAAGTGAGTGATGATGTTCCCATCGAGGCACATTCAGATGACGAGTCCAAAATAGGACGAAATGCTCGTCCTGACGGGATTCCACTGCTAGTCACCACCACCCACCAAATAACTTCAGGTTACATGACCAGACATCGTCGTTGAAGCATCTGCACTAGAAGCCGACATGTCAACAGGAGACCGAGCCCTTCGGTCCAGTCAATCGACGGGTATATCTAAAATTGAATTAAATGCGCTATACTATGGTTTGCATTATATGAACAGAAATGCGTCAATGAGTCGATGAGAATGATGGGACCAATAATGATTCACATCATGGATATTTATCTATCTGTTTATGCGTGTGTGTATGTGCGTGTAAGGGAGGGAAGGGGAAGAAGGAAAAATGTAAGAACACATATTGGTGTTAACTATCAAAGTGAAGTGAAACTCGAGACACCCAAATTAGGCGAACTCACCAATAATGCCCCTGGAATGCTGAGTCGGAGCAACAAGGCAGTGATACCAGGCAAATAACACAGTATATCCATATGAACTGTGATCAAAATTCGTCCGAATAGTTCCAAAATAATTGGACGCCAAGTGAGTAGACATTTGTAAAACAAAAAATTATATTTGTAAAATCTCAGAGAAATTGAAATGATAAATTCCAACGATTCCAGTGTTCGACAATCTGGTGTGAACTTCTTCAGGGAAATTAATCGAAATTAACATAAGAGAGGTTAAATTTTGATCACAGTTCATACAGTTTTGTTTATTATACATGTTGATACCTGTTTCATGACTCATATGATTGGACAAAGGTTTTAAAATCAAGAGATGTCCCCTCTTCTATTCATAAACCTCTGTTATGTTAATTTCGATTAATTTCCCTGAAGAAGTTCGAACCAGACTGCCGAACACTGGAAACGTTGCAAATGATCATTTCAATTTCGCTGAGATTTTACATATTTAATTTTTTTTAACGCAGTATATGTTCATGAAAAAAATGTCCAATGATGTGTAATGATATTGAATGGATTATCTGGTTGGTTCTAGGCTGGGTGAGCCAAAGATTAAGGTTTAGTCTAAGCTAAGTATACATTAAGGTTATTTATTTTTTTAAGTATTGGTTTGTAGGGATTTTGTTTGACTGATCGGTTGGAGGATCTCATCATGAACTGGAAAACCTGCAGGGAGTACTGGACAACTGTTTTGTCTCAGATTGGGACCCTTCATCGGTACGCACCCACCTACTGGTTACAAGGCGAACTCGTAGACCATTAACCAGCCACTGGTACCCGATCCAATGGCCCATGAATTCTAACTTCTACCAATTAGCGGCATAGAGCGACCACTTAGGGCAAAGTTAAATTTCAAGCACTACTAACTACCAATCAGCAAATGACCTTCAAAGAACCAATCACATGAAAGAGGCATTTATGGTTATGAAAAACGTATATTTATGAAAAAAATGCATGAAAACTGTATAAAACTGTTACATAGGGTATCTTTCTCTGACATGTGACAGGAACACCTCCGATTTTAGCATAGGAGTATCAATAGAAAAGTTACACCACTCTCTGTACATATATTCATCCAAATGACTATAAATGACATCTTTTCGAGATCCCTTTATAGCCCTAATCCTATTTTTTAATCTTCCTCTAAATCCTTCTATAGAATTCGTGTGTGTCCTTGTAATCGGATCCACAACATCACTAGAATGGTTCACTCTGTGATGAATGTATCCAAGGGAAGACAGGGAGTTATAACCCTTCCACTCATCGATGTGTATTACAGATCCCTGTTTCGCCAGTCATGTGTTAATAGGTGCTAAGGTGGTTGACTTTCTGTCTGCTGTTCTCTCAACGAATCCTTTCTGTTGGAATGTGTCATATAAGCCGATCACGCTCACAACCATGGTTATATATTTTTTTCAATAAGACAGTTTCATCCACGTGTACGACAACACCTTCTCCTCCCAATAAAGAAGTAAGTCTCTCCATTTTCCAAGACGCGACATCTCTGCAGTAGTGGTACCACTCAAATGTTGACACGAGGCTATTTTCAGTTTCAGCAGTTTTGCCTCTCACAGGCTGTTTTTTTTATTCCTTCACGTTCCCAGTGGAACATAGGGCTTCAAGCTAGAGCCAGCTTGAAGTTTCTGTAGCAGTGTTTATTTTTACAGGATGGGGTTGCTAGCCTCATGCCCAACCTTTCCTCTTCACCAGCATTATTTCTGGCCTAGCGAGGTAAAGGAGTGCGCCGGCCGGGGATCGAACCCTGAACCATGTGCATGGTCGGTGAGCGTCCTAACCGCTATGCCACCGACGCACAACAGGCTGTTTTAAAACCCAGTAATTACAAATATACAAAATCTGAGTTAGGGAGAGATGGGACCTAGCAAAAATTGTTCCTACAAAATATAATATAATATATATAATATATATAATCAGCTTACCTTCCCTGACACTAAATAACTGGTCTCAAACAAATTCCAAAACGATGCGTATGTCCATCAACAGATCTACTAAAGCTTTTTATAATCATCACACCTCCACATGAACAAAAAATTTCTTTTCTAATGAATCCCACATCTAAGCAATACTGGAAGATATTCAAGTATTGGTTTGTAGGGATTTGGTTGATTGGTTACAGGATTTCATCATGAGCTGACATCAGTTAGAGAACCACTGGAAAACCTAGGAGTACTGGACAGCTGTTTTGTCCCAGTTTGGGACTCTTCATCAGTACGCACCCACTGTCGAGGTTCGAACCCAGGACCTTCTGGTTACAAGGCGAGCCAGCTCGTAGACCATTAGGCCACTGGGACCCAATCAAATTGTCGCACTATATCGTGAATTGGCAGAAGTTAGAATTCATGGGGTGGCCATTGGATCGGGTCCCAGTGGCTTAATGGTCTAAGAGCTAGCTGGCCTTGTAACCAGAAAGTCCAGGGTTCGAACCTCGACGGTGGGTGCGTTCTGATGAAGAGTCCCAGACTAGAACTAGAGAAACAGCTGTCCGGTACTCCCTGGTGGTTTTCCAATGGTTCTTTAACCAATGTCAGCTCATGATGAAATCCTGTAACCAATACTGGAAGACTTGGTCCTCACCAAATTTTAGATATCAGTCCATTAGAGCAGGTAATTGACTCGAATCAAGCTGAATAGAAGGTTGAACTTACATGAAGACACTCATTGGTGCAGTGACTCTCCGTTGGTAGCTACATTGTTGCTTAAAGTTTAGCTTGGCCTTTTGTCATTGTCTGGAACTCTTCAGCAGTGTGAACTCAAGACCTCGGCAGGGGTCGAACTCAAGACTCCAGGTTATGAGACGAAGATCAGCTATATGAGATGAAGATTAAACTCGTAACCTAAAGGTCCCGGGCTTGATCCCTGACGGGGTCGTAGGTGTGTACTTCTGAAGACTCCCAAAATAAGACGAAATGTCTGTCCAGTGCCCCCTATTGTTTTTCAATAATCTCTCTAACTAGTTTTGGTTCATAATGAGAATCTAAAATTTGAAATTAATTCAAAATCCTTACATCTGAGATAGAATAGTCTAAGAACTAGGTCATACACTATATTAAATGTACTTTTAAACATAATCGTCATTATCCTATCGATCCAAGTGATAGTGTCTGCATCATCAGTCATGTGTGTTGATACTACTAAAAATATCAATGAGTCATCACCTTGTATCATACATAGGTAGACAGATAGACAGAAAGACATACAGGTTAGGAAGCACATACGATTGCCATTTTGTTTCTAAATGTCATTATCATAAACTATGACTAATGGTATAAGACATATATATAACTAGGATATTGAAATAGAGTGAAGTTAAAGCATATCATTAAAATGTACCACAATTTGAATGAGCGCCATTTGGAATCAAGTAAAACAAGGAAGTATTTCTAATGTGACAGACCACATACACGTACACACACTAGCGCAAAATGTTGAAAACGGAAATTTATGTGCCTAACTCTGAAGCCTTTTACCTAGATTAATATTATTGTTATTGTTTCCTTTAGTTCATAGAGGAACTTATGGCTTCAGCTGCACGTGTCGATTGCGTTCGGTTTGCTGCCAAGGTTTTCATCGCCTGGCTCCACGTCTGACCACATGCTTTCATCTCCTCTTCACACCACCTTCCACTCCGTGTCAGTGTGAGCACTGACGACCGACTGGCCACTTCCCATTCGGGTTTGACTTAAGCGATGGCCTGGCGTGTGATGTCACTCACTTGATGGTTTGTTTTCTCAGAGTGTGGCCAATCCATCTCCATTTCTTCCTGCATATTTGTTGCACAATTGGTTCCTACTGTGTTGGTTCGCTTTCAGAGTTCCCTCACTATTGCTGATCTTTTCTAGCCGGCCATCTGATCTTGAGTGGTATTGAGCGAAGACAGCTACCTGTTGATGAAGGTGTGTAGTTTGTTAGAAGTGATCTTCGTGACGCGGCGCGGTGCCAAGCCTCTGATGCGTATAGTAGCACTGACTGACTTCACACTGGAGTTGAAAATCCGGACCTTATTTTTCATGCTGAGTGTTGTTGATCTCCACACAGACTTGACAGTAATGAAAGCTTGTTTTGCTTTCCCGATCCTCGCTGCTCTGATATACTCATCAGTTCCGTCCGCCCGTAGTTGCAACGATGCTTCACAGGTAAGTAGGTCAGTAGGCTAAGGAGGTTGCTTCTTTCAGATTTCTCCCATTTACCCTGATTGTTGTGTGTTGTTGCTGCTGCTGTTGCTGTTGTCTGGGAATCTTCATCACCACATGTTTTCTCTATGTTCACCTGAAGGAAGTCTTATCTCTGATGCTTCTTCTATTGCCAACTTGTTGCTCTTCACTTGCATATCTACATGTTTGTGAGAAATCAGACACATATATCAGCGGCGAAGTCCAGATCCTCCAAGTTTGTCCTTGTGTGGGTCCATTTAATGCGTGTTTCCTCTTTGCCCGCTGTCTGTCTGTTACATTATCCAGCCTACCGCAATCAGGAAAATCATTGGAGATAGTAGGCAGTCGGCCAGCCATGTCTTACTCCCATCTTCACTTCTTCGAAGGATTCCGTGACCTAGATATGACTATGAAATAGTATTTACTACCACAGAATAGTAATAATAATAATTGCTCTATTCCAAAAAGTACTTTTGGTACAAATACGGAAATTTCAGCATGTAGTACAGTACAGGATTGCATTTAATTTTCTCATTACAGGGGTAATCATTAAAACATGACGTTTCCATTGATAATATTGTTCATTAGGAATATGAATATTAAATTAAATTAAGTGGAAATATTAGCGACAATGTAATAATGAAAAAAATGAGGCCGTTTACTTAGAGTTTAGCAATAAGTCGGTAATTTCCTGTCTTACACACTTTTCTCATCATATGAAATGTGTGCCTATCAAATAAGGTATTGTAGAGTTTTTGTACTTAGACGTCCAAGCATAGAGTCTTCTAAAATTGCTTCTACTTCTACCTACCTGATGAAAGGCAAGGAAAGAGTTGTATGTAGAGAGGATGCTCAGGGTCCGAGAAGATAATATTTGCTAATTTCTTCTATGAATTCATGTGTCTGTCTACGGTAGAATTTCCAAACTCCCATTTACACATTTAGAAAAGACAGCAGATTGAGCGAAGAAATATGCATTCTTTTCCAATTACTTCCTCCTCATCAGCTCTACACTAATATTGTAGTTTTTTACATCAAAATGTTTTAGCAGTTAAGTGGTTATATCAGTTAATCAGTTCTAGATATAGGCGGGGGTGAGATCAAGAGGTTAAAGGTCATCAAAACAAATAACTAATACTGAACAGCCAATTCGCTCGTTTTATTGCCTTGCTCATTAGCGGTATACCTGAATTAATTTTGGAATGACAGAAGACAAGGGTCAGGGAACAGATCGTTTATTGAGAAAATCAACAGATATTTATAGATTTTTATGTACATTATTATTAGCGTTATTGTTAGCAGAGAAGTAACGTCTTCTGATTAGTTGTTTTCCTGCTGAAGGTTATTCTGTCACCTCTTTGTGTCCGCTTCTTAGAAAGTGAGGCCATATATCTAAGAATCGTATTTGCACACGTTAAGTCTGCTGTGATTAGTTGGTGAGTTCCTCAAGGTTAAGCTTTGTTCTTGTGCTTTTTTCCCTTGACCAAGATTTTGGACGTAAACATTGACATCAGTTGTTGTCTACAATTTTTTCTTGCAGACAGCTCTCACCACAATTTAGCTCAAAGAGCTGAAGGAGTTCAAATTATCTGATTTCTGGTTGACTACTTGAGGGGGATCTCATAATCTTAACATAATAAGTATTAAGCTTCTACAAAAGAGTAAAGTGGAATAGAATAGGTTTAGTGAATAATAATGAACGATGAATCGTGCTAATATTATCAATTGCACCTTTTATAGAATCATTTCCATAATCTTCGTTACTAGTCAAGATATATGGAGACGATTTGTAGCTCAGGGGTGTATGATACTGAATTAGTTGTGTTTTCTGAAGAGAAGCTAGTTGATTTCATTACGAAGCTTTCATCGTCCTTACCCCCTCCTTCTAGACAACATCCCTCTTCACAGTAGGCTTAAGTATAAAATGAACTTATTTAAATTCTCCATAAATGATGTAATTGTATCTCTTAGCAACCAGTGTCGTGATTGGTTGTTAATTTACCTCTCTATTGATCATATTTTCATTGACTTGGAATTCGAACTTTCTTGTCATATGTGATGATTTACTTTTTATTAGCTGGTAAATGTGGTCTATTAACCTACCCTTAAAGGTTGACAGCTTAAAGACTTAGGTCAGCCATCAAGTGCACATTCTTCACCGAATCTCTTTCCCTCACATCTCGAACATTTTCGATACACAGAGCAACTGCCAGCCAATATCAGAAGTCGTCACCAGTAGGGTCAACCAAGTCAAGTGTGAGGACGAATGCTCGCCAATGACACTGAATGGTAGTCACGTTATATATTGCGAAGTGGCAGAAGTCAGAATTCAAGGGTATTCTTTACCAAGACTAATTTGCAGTTTTTATCAAACTGTCGCTACTCAACCGCCCCCCCCCACTTTTCCGTTTGTCTCATCTTCCCCTCGCTTTCCCTCTCTCTCTCTCTCTCCCTCCCCAAAGTCTAATGTGAACTAATCCGAATTCAGAAAAAATTCTCGAGGATGGAAAAATGGACAATATTTCATGGATGAGCTTCGACATATACATTCAGTTTTATTAGCTAATGGTTATCCAGAAAACTTTATCAATTGTCATATTAAGGATAGACCACATCTAGAAAAGACAGCTTCCGTACCAAAGAAGGCTGTCTTTATTAAACTACCATTCAAGGGTGACCAGATTATGCAGTTGACAGCTAGCTCAAAAACTTCGTTCGGTCAGCCATCAAGTGCACACATTCTACGCCGCCGAATCTCTTTCCCTCACATCTCAAACATTTTCGATCGCACTGTACCTACGATTAAAGGACGAAATTCTATGGACTCTACTTCAAACTGTATCTACAAGTTCACCTGCAGTTTCAGTGACACACACATATATGGGTAGAACCAATAGAATGTTCCAATGTCGTCGTCGAAAAGAACATGTTCCAAAATGCTTAATAAAACACATAGAAAATCCCAATGCAATTAATCTGAATAGAAATCCAGCATCACCATCCATTATTATTGTTATATTATTGTATCCTTTAATTCCTACAGGAACATAGGGCTTCAGTCGTGCGTCTCCATTGCGTTCATTTCTTTGCTAGAGTCTTCACCTGGCTCCATGTCTGCCCACACGTTTTCATCTCCTCTTCACATGACCTCATTCATGTCACTCTTGGACGACCGAATCGCTGCTCCCCTTTCGGGTTCCACTCGAGCAACGGCCTGTCTAGTGATGTCACTTGATGGTTTCCTCAGAGTATGGTCAATCCACCTCCATTTCTTCCTGCCTATTTGTTGCACAACCGGTTCCTGGTTGGTTTGCTCCCAGAGATCCCTTCCTGTTGCTAATCTTTCCTGGCCATCTGATCTTGAGTATTGAGCGAAGACAACTGTTGATGAAGGTCTGTAGTTTGTTTGAGGTGCTCTTTATGACGTACCAAGTCTCTGATCAGTATAGTAGCACTGACTGACTTCACATTGGAGTTGAAATTCCGGATCTTATTTTTGATGCTGAGTGTTGTTGACCTCCACACAGACTTGAGAGTAGTGAAAACTTGTCTTGCTTCTCCGATTCTTGCTTTGATATCCTCGTCAGTTCTGTCCATCTGTAGTTGAAACGATGCTTTCCAGGTAGGTAAAAGAGGTTGTTTCTTTCAGGTTCCTCCCATTTATGCTGGTTGATTGTTGTCAGTTGTTGTTGTTGCTGTCGGTGGTGTTGGCCAGGAATTTTCATCACCTCTGTTTTCTCTTTGTTCACCTGAAGTCCTATTTTTGGTGCTCCTTCTGCCAACTTGTTGCTTTTCGCTTGCATATCTTCCAGTTTGTGGGAAATCAGATATATATGTCATCGGCGAAGTCCAGATCCTCCAAGTTTGTCTCTGTGTGAATCCATTTTATGCCTGTTTCCTCATTGCCCGCCGCTGTCTGTCTCTCGCATTATCCAGTCTACCGCCCGCAATCAGGAAAATCATTGGAGATAGTAGGCAGCCAGCCAGCCTTGTCTTACTCCCGTCTTCACTTCTTCGGAGGATTCCGTGAGTTTCCCGTTGTGGATTACTTGGCATGCAGCATTGTCGTACAGCTGTTGGATGAGATGTATAATTGTCGGTGGCACCCCGTGGTAGCGAAATAGTTTCCAAATCACCTTTCGATCGACGCTGTCATCCACTGCAAAGCACTTATTAATGTCAGGTCACAAAATCAATCAATATTAATGACTGTTTCACAATTATTTCATCACATAACTTTAATTCAAGGTTGGTTACTGAAGGTGATGGAAACACTTTTGGGGGATTAATCACATACAGCCTAAACTGTGTTTACAAAAAACAATAGACTTCAATTAATGTCGCCTACCATGGACTACATGACCTATTAAAATATGATTGGTCATTAGTATGTACTTTTGTTTTATGTAACTGAGTAATTGTCATGCATTTTATTTTATTTTATTATTGTTAACCATGTTAGTTGTAAAGCGGTTATAAAGAAACTACGAAATGACGATATCATCTCGCGAAATTTGTCTTCTAAATGCTTTATCTGAATCTATAATGATGTGTTTGTTAATCGCTTGCTAATTCATTTGAGTACTAGACTGTGTAGGAATACCCTGGAATTAGCAATTAACAAACACATCAATTAATACAGACCAAATTTACCAGCTAACAAAAGGTAAATTATCACATGTGACAAGAAAGTTCAAATTCCCAGTCAATGGAAATATGATCAGTCAATAGAGAGGTAGATTAACAACCAATCATGTCAATGGTTGCCAAGAGATACAATTATAACATTTATGGAGAATTTAAATAAGTTCATTTTATACTAAGACCTACTGTGAAGAGGGATGTTGTCTAGAAGGTGGGGGGGGAGACGAAAGCTTCGCAGTTAAACTAACCAGCTTCTCCTCAGAGAACACAACTAACACAATTCAACTAATATTTTTGCATTGGATCGGGTCCCAGTTGCTGCTTAATGGTCTACGACCTAGCTCGCCTTGTAACCAGAAGGTCCTGGGTCCGAACCCTTGCAGTGGGTGCGTACTGCCGATGATTACCAAACTAGGATGAAACAGCTGTCCAGTACTCCATGCTGGCAGGTTTTCAATGCTTCTCTCACTGATATCAATCCGTGATCAACTCGTAAAAACAAAACTAACCCTTACAAACCAAACTATAGAAAAGTCACGTTATATATATTGCGAAGTGGCGGAAGTCAAAATTCACGTGCAAACTAATCTGTAGTTTGTATCAAACTGTCGTTACTCAACCCCCACCCCCCGCTATCCTCTTTGTCTCATCTCCCCTTCGCTTTATCTCGCTCTCTCCCAAAGTCAAATGTGAACAAATCCGAATTCAAAAATGATTCTCGAGAAAGAAAAAAATGGACAACATTTCATAATTATATATAAAAAAGGAAAATAAATCAATAAAAATGTGTGTAAGACAGACATAACCAAGATGAATTACTGACAGGTGGGCTGATATTAGTATAAATTGACGTGGGTGTTGAGCAGATTGATAGATAGACAGACAGACAGCTCAAAACTTAATTTTTAATTGTGTTCAGGTCATTTTTTTGCTGATCTAGAATTTTAGGTTACTTTTAGGCATTATAAATTATTTAAATTAATCCCAGGGTGTTTAAGAAAAAAAAATCAATCTATGTTCATTCATTGTCTACTGCTGTCCCCTATTATAGCAAGCTTCACATTATGAACACTTTATCCTATAGACACAATTACTTTATGACTTCGTGGCTATCGACGATAGCCATTCCATATCAAAAGGACATGGCTGAACAACTTAAAAGACCATTTGCTTCATATAATATCAAAGTCTATTTCAAGCCCTCTAATTCTCTAGAGAAAGCTTTGGTGAATGTCACAAAGTAATTGTGTCTATAGGATAAAGTGTTCACAGAATGTGAAGCTTGCTATAATAGGGGAGAGCAGTAGACAGGTGGGAAGGTCAGAGTGCTCAAAATGTCCACCTAGAAATGAAGTAGAATTAAAAAGTCTAGAGAAAAGATCAGCTATAGCAATGTATGCTATCTATGGACAGCGGACATAAGATTGATTTCGACAATGTCGAAATTCTTGGAAGAGGCTTTCATTCAACACATAAAGGAAGACTGACATCTGAAGCCTTGTACATTTTTACCGCATTGAATGCAGTAAATAGGAGGGAAAGAAGGGATAGACTTATCACCTATATGGCAAACTCTAATGAAGCAAGACAGAGGAAAAAACACCTCTATGAACCTTCATGACCTTTAAAAAAATGTATTATCATGTTTATCACATGTGAATTGACGTCTTTTCCATATGACAAATAACACACTCACACACACACACTCATACAGACAAATATACACAATAACAATTTGACATTAGTCATTACGAGTTTGACCACGGATTGATATCAGTTAGAGAACCATTGAAAACCTGCCAGCATGGAGTACTGGACAGCTGTTTCATCCGACCAGTTTGGGAATCATCGGCAGTACGCACCCACCACCATGGTTCGAACCCAGGACCTTCCGGTTACAAGGCCAGCGAGCTCGTATACCTTTCAGCCACTAGGACCCGACTCAATGGCCCACCCATGAATTCTTGCTTCTACCAATTCGTGATTTTAGGACGACTGGCACCAACCAATGTCATCGGTGGGACTGGTTGGACCCCACTGGTCACGACTTCTTACTAGAACTCCAGGAAACTCCGTCCTGTATCAAGTCACTAGCGAGTACCAGATTAGTTTTCAACAATTGATTTGTACGGATTAGGTTTGTTTCTCGAGTTTGAGCACTGATTGATACCAGTTAGAAAACCATTGAAAACACAACAAAATGTTCAGAAAACGGATCTTGTTTTGATTTATTCTTAAACACTCTGGGATTAATTTGAATAATTTATGGTGATTCAGCCTAACTTGACGCGCTCAAATTATTCCAGGAAGTGTTCGTAACATCTACTGTCCGGAAACTTATTACTTTTAGGAATTTAAAAAAAAATTATATTCCGGTATAGATTACGTTATCAATCGACACATCCAACTAGTTTTTATACAGTCAGAGTTAATTTTATTTACTCATAATAATCGACCTGTACGTCATCTCTGGCGTAGACATAATATGTAGTTTTGCATCAAACGATGTAGGTGCCACGTAGCAGTTCGCTTCATTCGTCTCTTCGTGAATGTATGACATGGCCATTAGAAGTGGAAAGTATGAAAAGACTAGCTGTGTTTCACCACAGATTCGCCGGCCTGCTTAAAACTTGAGCTACTGAGGACCTCCCTCATCATATTTGTATATCATTTCTCTTGTTCACTTGATTCCATTCGATTGAAATATGACCTAGAATGGTGTTTTCTACTCTCGTGATTGTTTAAAATATTTACAATCTGATGATTAGAAAGTTTCTACTAAACTTCATCGGTAGCACAATGGTTAGGACTCTCGCCGATCATGCACATGGTCCGGGGTTCGATCCGCTGCCGACGCACACCTGATATCAATGGTTGGCCTGCAAAATTTGGGCTACCGATATCACATGCTGAAAATTCCATACTTCTACCAAAAAGTACTGTGTGGAATCAAGCTGTAAACAAAAATCAAAAAACCTCCAGAGAAAAGCGTAATCCTGTTTAGCAACGTATCTCAATACAAGTCTTCTTGTCTGTCTATCTAGTTTCAACATAGAACTTTGCACCGATGTGCAGCAGTTCGAGTCGCCACACTCCATTCAACACACAAAGCCAGAGAAGAAAGTAAAAAGAAATGCAAAATAGTGACTGTAAACAGAGATATGAGGTAAAAAGAATAGTAATATCGAAGAACAATATAGTTTCGTTGGATACTTTAAGTCACAAGGAGTAGATGCATCTGTGCCAGACACTGAGAATGATTTTCAGTCATATCACCAATTGTCTCCAGCCTTCGTTGGTTCATACCATCCCGAGGACCCCAACCAGGAAGTCTACACCTTCCTACGTGGCTTGAACTAACTGTCGTGGATTTCACTGACAGATACCATGTTTTGTTTTGATCACCACTGCCTCTTTTCCATCCTGATCCATCCTGTCAACTAACATTGCTCATTGAGGAAGGCAATGGCTAGGCATGCATGCGTAACACATGTCCTAATCATCTCAGTCGATGTAGCTTCACAGCCTATTGATTTCCCCCTCCTTACCTAGCACTCGACCAATGCCTAACCTCAATATTGCTCATCCTATTACACCTAACACCTAACACAGGAGACAGAACGCAGGCACCTATGATCAAAGACAGCCAGATAGCCAAGCTTTTCATGTCTCCCACTCTCAATGGCCAGATCTCACAGCCATAAAGGAAGACGGAGAGGACTGCTGAGCAGTACACACACCCTTTGGTTGATAGCTGGGTATCACGTCTATGCCAGAGACGGCGTCAACTGGTATATGCGAACCCAGCCTTCTGTATACATGCTAAGATTTCATCAGTTATCAACCCGTTGGACTGGCTGATGCAACTTCCTAAATAAGTGAAATGGTCAACTCGCTCCACTTACCAATTCACTCCCTATTTCTAAGCTAGGAGTCAATTTAGTCCAGTCCTGTAGCATCATCTTACATTTGGCGGGAGCGAATCGCATGCCAAACATTAGCAAATTGCAACTCAAGGTGTTCAGAAGTCGAGCAAACTCTTTGATAACGGATGAGAAAGAAAACGAAGAAGAAATATCAAACATTACTTATACTCTCAAGCAAAATAACTACCCTGACAACTTCATTAACAAAATTAACACCGACATTAAGTATGTTCGAAAACGTATTACCAAGACATAGGCCTCAACAGTTGTCAGTCATTCCATATAGAGCAGAGATGTCAGACGATATCAAGAGGGTACTCAATAAGTACAATATCAGAGTTCTTTTCAAAACATCAGAACACACACGCACATTACAAAGCAACCTTGTCCGTGTAAAAGACCAATTCACTTAGTATTCTCTATCTAATTGTGTCGATAAAATAAATACATCGGACGAACATCTAGAGAAATCGAAATCAGAAGGAATGAACACCGAAGAGTCATCTATTCGACCATCGAGAAATCCTGTTGAACTACAAAAGCTTGAAAAATCATCAGCTATAGGGTCTACACTCTATAGAATCAGGTCACAAAATTGATTTTGACATAAAATCCAGAAAAATTTCAGAAATCACAAAGAACGTCTAATATCATTAGAAGCACTTCATATCAAGTGGAATCCAAACTGTCTGAATAGGGATGGCGGACTAAAACATAATTTGACCTGGTCACAACACCTCGCTTCCCCATGAAATGACAAAATCAACACGAATGTGATAAGCAGTTGGATTGTGTAAACTCTTAGTGTTTTTTAAATAATATCGATTTGTAAAGTAAGATCACAGTGGAATTATAGTTCATTAAAGATGCTTAAATTATAATAATAAAGATGTAGCAGCAAATAGAATATCAACTAAAATTAGGAAAATTCCACAAATATTCAGGATCATTCAAACCTAGATGACCAAGGATAATGTCTGAACAAACTTCTTTTGGATGCACAATTTAGGCTTCTTAATATGGATCCCAACAGCCTCAGCAATATTTAGTAGTCGAACTCTTAAGGCGAAACTGAGATTTGTTGGTATGCGGTAAATGACCCTGAAAAGCATGGTTAACATTAATCTTGTGTTCTGTATCCACAAGATGAGATAGAATAGCGCTGCGAATAGATTTTGTTTGTCCTTTACTTAACCAACCACTATGCAGGGTGATGTTCGGAAATTTGACGAGAAACACGCCTAATTGTACGGCCTATGCAACTAGCTGGCTCCACAGGAGCAGTTAAATTGGTAGATACGCATGGAAGAGGCGAAATTAGGCAGTTTATCTTTTACTCCCAAATGCAAAAGAGGAGTGGTTTTGAAGACACAGCGTAATTCAGCAGCAGGGAATGCTCTTTTTACCGCCTCATTTCTAAGGCGCTATGTTAGTATCTCGCTGACGTTGTCCCCAAGGAACTACATTTGCAATAAGGTATAGGAGCTGTTGGCACATTGGGCTGCTTTGATTTTAGATTCATATTCTTATCAATAAACTTTTCTGGAAACCATTTCACTCAGCAACCGTTTAATATTATTAGTCCTCATCAAGACATTCATCTAGCAGATTGCTCTTGGTGCTTTTATAATTTTATACGCTTATCAAATCCAACAATCTACACCTAGTTTTACTATCTTTACCTGTTGGCCAACTTGACAAGGTAAAAAATTACCCCATGCTGAGGAACGATGATTAAGTTGTTATATATATAAGGTGAGTGGATTTTGTAAATTCTGGTTTAATAATACTACTTTGATAAAACTATTAAAGCATTAAATAGCGAAACGTCATTAAAAACAACAGTATCGTTTTGTTTTTCATTCATTAGGAAATACAAAAACTTTTAAAATAATGAACGACATATGCCCAACGCCCACATTTTTTCAGACAGTTAAAAGTGAGCTTGGTTTGGACATATATCACATAATTGTACCTTGGTTATATCCTTAATTCATGAAATGTACTTCTGAACTTTTTATAATTAACATTCAGCCAAATGTCGTGTATTTCTCCAAAAAGGCAAAGATTGAATTGATTTGTGCTTTGAGTCAGATAGCAATACGTCACATGACATAGCTGCCGACGTTCTTAAAACAAAGATCTCATAGTCCATGAAAATGCCATTCACAGCAGCATCGTTAAGAATGACGTTTTCTAGTCGACCATTACTGTTCAATAAACTCCTGAAGGACAAGATTCCCCAGTTGACCAACTCTATGTGTATTTATCAATTCACATGCTCTGGTGGACCTAGGTATATCGGTTGTTCGACTCGGGTTTTTCTCCAGGAGGGTGCGAAAATAGTATCTTGCATATTTATGAAGAGGTGGAAACAGGGCTATAAGAAGAGAGAGCACTGAACGTCTGATCGATACTTGTCCAACTATCTCTACAGCCTTCGCCTTTAAAGTCATCTACAAGTCGAAAAGCAATTTGCCTAAATCTCTACGTATCCAACTCATCCGTATTGCTGAAGCTTTGGTCGTCAAAATAGAAAAGTAAGATCTCTGTATGCACAAAACGTTTGTTCAACCCCTCCAACTTTCATGGTCTTAATCCCTGTGTGCTAAATTATGGTAATCCCTAATCAAGTTTTAGCTCCATCAATTTTTTTCGTTTTGTTTATTCAATTTGTATACTCTTCCTTAATTACTTCAATTGTTACTAATACTGTTCTTACTTTGAACTGTCCCTGGTATTCCATTATGGGTAAAATTTATCTTGGTTAAATTCTCAAGTGTTATACAGTGATATTTACCGATGACCACGTTTAGAGCACAATTTATTGCAACCCATAATCATATCAAGGTGCTCACTCACACAACTTTCTAACTTCGTTTATATAATTCCATCACTATTTTTCATCGCTTGATTTAATTGGTAGTAGTATTTTCCATATTTCCGGTATGAGTGATCAGTCATTCCTATTGCATGTGTTGGGTGTAGATTCGATGAACCAGGATTCAGTAATCAACCTCTCTCTCCACCTACCTAGATTACTTTTTAGAATTTTAACCCTCTTCCACCATGCTATTGTGTGGTTGTGTGTTAATGCATGCAGTGCAACTGCTGAGCTTTTTTCTAAATTATTTATCTTTTCGGGGTCAACCATTCTTACCTTAGCTAAATTCTTGTTTTCTGACAATCTGACTACCCCCGATCTACTAGTTTGACCTATATAGTTGACTCAATCACAGTCATTGTAAGGTATTTTGTAAATTATATTATTTTGTCTAATTGGGTCCATCTACACGGGCCTTTGCCCTACAGAGCTTATTTCTGAGTGAGTTCGTAGGTTTGACCGCCACCCTAATTCTTGCTTTATGAAAATCCTACGTAGGATCTCAGGCAGGCACATCCAGATGACGAGTCCCAAACAGGACGAAATGAACATCCTGGATTCCACTGCTATTCACCATCCACCAGTTAAATTCTATTATGTTAATTTCGATTAATTTCCCTGAAGAAGTTCGGACCAGATTGCCGAACGAAACGTTGGAATTACTCTTTTCAATTTCGCTGAGATTTTACAGATATAATTTTTACAAATGTCGACTTCTCACTCGGCACCCAATTATTTTAGAACTATTCGGTCAAATATTGATGACAGTTCACATGAATAACGTTAAAGGTATTATCCGTTGTTCTTCTAGACTGTATATCGTATATTGATTTGATCCTTATTCGATTTGTCTTTGTTCCCGTTTATAATTTATAATTGTAATGCTTCTCTTTGTGGTTGGCTATGCGATACATTGATAATGTATCGTTTATACGAGGTGATTTTGTTTGTGATGAATTAAGATCATTCTGACCCGGGACTATCCGGGTTGATGTGTAATTCTTGTGGATGGCTTTTTCGATATTCTTCTTGATTCTGAGATACTTCCTACACTTGGACTTCGGTTAACTAATTTTGTTCTATAGTACTTGGTAAATGAAGCAGAACAGGCAGGTCGCAGGTAAAGGTAACCTCAGAACATTACATCAGGTAACCCGGTCTCTTTTCGGGAAGAGATCAATCCAGATGATGAAACCAATAAAAGATGTTCAAAGGAAACTAATTACCAAGGAAGGGAAACAAATCAAACAATGGGCTGATCACTTTAAAGCACTCTTGAATCGACCATCACCTGCAACTCGCCCAGAAATACCACCACCATCAACAGCACGCACAGAACTGCCTGCCAGTGGACTCCAATCCTCCAACGAAAGCGGAAATCATGAATGCAATCAAGCTACTAAAACCCTGGAAGGCAGCAGGACCGAACGGAATTCCGCTACTACAAAACACTGAAGACGCACCCAGAGACTGTGGCGGATGTGTTCACGCCATTAACACAAAAGGTTTGCGAACAAGGAAGGGTACCTACCGATTGGAAGAAAAGCTACCAAAGAAGGATGACTGACGCCTCTGCAAGAACTGACGTGGAGTAATGCTCTTGTCCACAAATACCAAGCAAAATACTAAGTCGCGTCATCCTGGACAGAAAAAAAGGTGCACTGTATACAGAACTCCAACCACCGGAACAAGCTGGATTCAGGAAAGCCAAATCATGTGCTGATCAAATTGCAACTTGACGCTTCGTCTTCATCATCGAAGAAAGCATAGAATGGCAGTCAAACCTGTGTATACCTAAACTTCATCGACTTCGAAAAGGCCTTCGGCAGACAGCGTTGACCACGAAGTAATTTGGAAACTAATTCAACACTACGGCATGCAGTGCCCCAAATCTTTATCAACCTCATTCAACAACTAGCTATGTGAAAATGCTTGCCACGTGTCATGTGATCTAAAACGGGAAACTCAGCAAGGCGTTCGAAGTGAACACAGAAGAAAGACAGGGCTGTCTATTATCACAGATGATGTTGTTGACTGTGGTAGACTGGATTACGCCTCCAACTGTGGGGAGCAAGGAATTAGAAGTACGCTGGACCACCGATAAGAATACTCTAGAAGATCTGGATTTCGTGCGTCAGTAACTTATGTTTAGTGTCACACAAACTCGAAGACTCGAATGCAGGCGGAAACCAACAAACTGGCAGAAGAAGCTGGCAGACAAAGAAAACAGGATTTCAGGTGAACATACCGAAGATTGAGGTGATGAAGATGACCAACCAACGAACCAACGGCAACAACAACAATAACCAGCACCAATCACCACCAACGGGAGAGATTTGAAAGAGGTTACCTCCTTCCCTTATCTGTCCAGGAAGCCTAGTTTCAACCACAGGCAACCGGATAGGATGAAGATGTCAAAGCCAGCCAGTCAGAATCGGAAAGGCAAGATAACGCCTACATCAAACTGAAACCAGTTTGGAAATCTTCTGCTTCACTCAGACAGAATAAAGAACAAGATTCGGATTTTCAATACCAATGTCAAGTCAGTCAGTTCTTCAACACAGGTGAGAAACCTGCACTGCGCGTCACGAAAAGTATTTCCAAGAGCCTACAGCAAACTTTTATCAACAGCTGCCCACTTAGCTGGTTCCATACTGAAGATCAAATGACCAGTCAGAAAGAATTAGCAACAAGAAAATCTGGCAACAAACCAAATATGTAGGAGAAAATGGAGGTGCATACGGCGCGCCAGGCCATAGATCGAGTGGAATCCAAATGGGAAGCGACGAGTAGGTCGTCACTGCGGGGTTGACATGGAGGAGTTCATGTGGCGAGGAGGGGAAGGAGGAGATGAGAGCTTCTGTGTAATCGTATACCCAGCTAAAGAGGACAGAGGAAATAAAACAAAGTGGAGGCGTGTTGTTGAAGCCCTATGTTCCACTTGGAGTCCAAGGATATAATAATAATATAATATAATAACGGTACTATTGACGAACAGAACTATATATAGATCTATCAATCAATAATCGTCACTTCGCTGTCTTTGGAGCGTTTTGTAACTAACTGTGCATGTCTCAAAGAAATTTTCAGACAGCTATATACACAGTGTGAAGCACAGAGATCAGTTCCCCGAGTTCCGACCACACAGAAATAAGTTTTGGTCAGTAGAAGGTATAGAAACAATTTAAATTTTTTTATTTGAATTTATATTCTTGACTTATTTCTAACAAAATACAAAAAAAGCCACTTAAATTTTCCTAAAAACAGAACCTGATAGTTAGTAGTAGTAGTAGTAGTGGGCAAAAGAGAAAAAAACTATACAAAACTTCAAAAATCGATAAACAAACCGCTAAGAAATGGACATAAAAAGACGCCAATCACACACATATGAGACTACTACTTATCACAAGTTATTTAAGTAGTATTAGTAGTAATAATAGTAAAAAGCTTATTAATACGAAAAGAAATAGCTCATAGTAAATAGTAATAATAATAACAATAATAGTAATAGTGATAAAATAACATGAATAATCCTAATTAAATTTTGGAAAAAAAATGTTGAGTTGAGTAGCTTTCAGCTGTAACACCAGTAACAAACACACCTCTACCTACTAGAAGTGACACAAAAAGCTCTATAAGAAAAAGTAATGCTGCAATCAGCCATTTGACCTCTTCATCACCGCTGTTTTTTTCAATAACAAAATCTATTTTTACAAAAAGAAAAAGATACAATAACAAGAAGAGACAGTTTATTTACAAATAAGAATTTTAAAAAAATTCTTTGAGTAAAAAAACGCTGCACATGCACACACGCACTCTCTCTCTCTCTCTCTCTCTCTTGGAAACATGCTCAGACATCGACATATGAGATAAGAAAAAGGAATTGAAATGCTTTCGCCCCCGGCTATCTCACCGTCAACGAACCCGCCAAATTGTCTTTCACAGAGGTTGAACAGGCGACATAGAGAGTAAAATATCAACAAGTG
Source organism: Trichobilharzia szidati (assembly GCA_944472155.2). NCBI lineage: Eukaryota > Metazoa > Platyhelminthes > Trematoda > Strigeidida > Schistosomatidae > Trichobilharzia > Trichobilharzia szidati. Next base: position 135,227,948 of record OX235274.1, read on the forward strand.
AAATAAATACAAAATTCAAAATCATTGGTGGTCGATAATCAATCGATATAGATGATTGATTAATTGGTTGATTGAACGAATGATTTCAATAAAAAAATGCCTGTCAAAAAGATCAAAATTGACTAACCTTCAACAAAAAAGCGGTCTTTTAATAAATAATATACAAATAATAATAATAACCTAGACAAAAGAAAGAGAAAAAAAGCAAAATTGCTACTCCAACCAATGGAAGTGTAAGAAGAACGAGACAAAACTTGAAATGCGCGCCACACACAAAAATGCTTCATTTAAACAAATACTACTAACAATAGTAATAATAATAATACTAGTAGTAAGAATATTATCAAAATTCACCAGTATCAATTAAAAATTCATCAAGAAAGGTGAGGAGAAGAAAAAGATGATAGAAAAATGCAGACACCAAAAAATAAAAATATTATCGATGTATCCAAGGGATCCCCACACCTGTAAAATTAAAAGGTAAAATATAAAGGAAATTGTGAAAACCATGCGCGTTATAATAATGCTAATAATAATGACAACAATAAATAGAACACTGTGAAATAATAGAGAAGATTAGTAGCCCGGGTGTGGATGATTTGCAATTGGTAGTGTTCTCTGAGCTAGTTGGTTTAGTTGCGGAGCTTTCGTCGTCCTTCTGGACAACATCTCCCTTCAGCGCAATTGTTAGAATAAAGTGAAATGATTTAAATTCTCCATGAGTGATAGAATTACGTCTCCCAGTAACCATCTTTACATCTGTATTGACCATCTTCTATTGACTTGGATTTTAAACTTTCTCGTCACATAATTTACTTTTTATTAGTTGGTAGATTCGGTCTATGTTAACTAACATGTTTGTTAATCGCATATTCGTTTGAGTACCAACCAGGCTTCTAGGAATTCTCTGATCGCACTTTTCGTGTTTCCTCTGTCTAAGATTTTGACATTATTCCACTCAAATTGATGACCATAATTGTCTATATGCATTGATACTAAAGAATACATATCGTGTCTTTTCACGGCTGATTTGTGTTCTTCGATTCTAATTCGAAGGGGACGCCCACTTTGGCCAATGTAATGCTTGTTACAGTTGCACATGGAAGAGGTGAAGCAGGGCAGTTTGTTTTGATAACTTTTAACCTTGAAATAATAGAGAAGATTTGTAGCCCATGTGTGAATGATTTGCAATTGGTAGTGTTCTCTGAGCTGGTTGTGGGGCTTTCGAATCAGAATCCAGGAACACAAATCAGCTGTGAAAAGACATGATATAAATATATATATATATATTCCTGTTTCATATCAATGCATATAGATAATTATGGACATCAGTTTGACTGGGATAATGTCGAAATTTTAGACAGAGAAAACACTAAAAGTGCCAGGGAATTCCTAGAAGCCTGGTCGGTACTCAAACGAATATGCGATTAACAAACATGTAAGTTAATATAGACCGAATCTACCAACTTATAAAAAGTAAATCATGTGATAAGAAAGTTTAAAATCCAAGTCAATAGAAGATGATCAATACAAGTGTAAAGATGGTTACCGAGAGACGCAATCCTATCACTCACGGAAAACTTAAATCAGTTCACTTTATGCTAAAAATTTCTCTGAAAGGGGATGTTGTCCAGCAGAGGGGACGATGAAAACTCCTCAACTAAACCAACCAGCTCAGAGAATACTACTAGTTGCAAATAGTACACTGTATTGTCATTTTAAATCACAGCTTCCCCCCTCATTAACTCTAGACTACTATCCATAGACACCTGAGGCTACAATGATCATAAAAAAATAATGAAAATAACATGCTTCAATAATTTGTTTTTATGTCACTTTTGACGTTCCTGTCGATTGACTGGATAGATCTGTTCAACGTCTGTTAACATATCAGCTCCGACAATGTCTGAGGATTTAATTTGAAGTGATTTCGTGGATTGTGGACTAGCAATGGGATCTAGGAGGTCAGTTAAGATCGAAGATTTCGGTCTAATCAATCAATATACGAAAATCAAAAATGGACTTGTAGACGAAAGAAGATTAATCCCTGCCTATTTCAGAAGAGATGGTTCTCGTGACCCACCCAAGCGGTCTAGTATATAACGTTTTAGCATTTGATACGAAGGGTAGTAGTGAGGTTTTAATTTCAGTGGGAACACCGTCGTTGACTCAGTGAGAAATGCAGGTATATCCACTTAGCTGATGAGTCCCAAATAGGACGAAGTTTGAAACTTGGGGGATCCCACCAGTTTGGGATTATTTAGCAGCACGTGTCAGAAAGAAGTTGTCTGGAGTTCCAGTGAAAAATAGTGACCACTGGAGTGCACTCAGTTGAGAGTGAGGACAAATACTCGCCAGCGATGACACTGGCTGGTGTCATTCACGCTAAAATAACGAGTTGGTAGAAGTTAGGATATTTATGGACTAGCCATTGAGTTGGATCTTAGTGGTTGAATGATCTGCGAGCTTTCCTTGTAACCGGATGGTTTTGGGTCCACAAATACTGGTGGCTGCGTACTGCCGATTAATTGCAAATTAGGATGAGACAGCTGTCCAACACACCCTGGTATTATTACTATTCTTGAGGAGACATGAACTGATTTAAGTGTAATTTTTAAAAAATGATTGGCAAGAAGTTGTATCATACAATGACATGCCAGCTAAATGACCTTTATTTGTCTTGGTTTCCCTTTCAGCTTCAGACATACAGAACTCTGGTACGCATATATAACAGACATGTTAATGATTGACTGACAGACTGGTTTCAACATAGAACTTTGCACAGATATGCAGCAGTTCAAGCCACCACACTTCATGTAGCACACAAAGCAAGAGAAGAAGAAAGTAAAAAGAAATGCAAAATAGAGACAGTAGACAGGGATATGAGACAAAAGAATAGTAATATCAAAGAACAATGTAGTTTCATTGGGTATTATAAGTTACAAGGAGCGGATGCATCTGTGCCAGCCAATGAAAACGATCACTTTGAGTCATATCACCAAATGTATCCAAGCCATTGGTTTTTACCCTGCCGCGGACCCAAACCAGTCAGTCAGGCAGTCTACACCTTCCTACGTAGCCGGTTTAAACTAACTGTTGTGGATTAGACATGTTAATACACATCAAATTTATCAATCAAAAGGTTCAATATATCAGGTCAACAAGATAATCAATGCCCAGGACACATAAATACTAATATAAACTAAATCTCTAGAAACAATAAGTATTCACAGTCAAGGTCATTTCACCAGTCAACTTAAAGTCACTAAAGGAAAACTTGAGCTACCACGACTGTGGTGAGAGCTCGCTGTAAGCTAAAATTGTAGACAACAATTTACGTCAATGTTTAAGTCGCGAATCAGGGTCATAAGAAAAAAAATAATAACAACGCTTAACCTTAAGGAACTCACCAACCAATCACAACAGACTTAACGTGTGCAAATACGATTCGCGGATATATGGCTTAACTTTCTGAGAAACAGCCACAAAGAAATGACAGAATAACCTTAAGCAGGAAACAACCAATCAGAAGCCGTTGCTTCTCTGCTAACAATAACGCCAATAATAATGTACATAAAAATCTATAAATATCCGGGACCTTCCAGTTGTAAGGCAAGCTCGTAAAGCATTTAGCCACTGGTACATAACTCAGTGACCTCTGTTGGAGGACGCGCTAAATATATGAAGAATTGGTAGAAGTTAGAATTCATGGGATGGCTATTGAATCAGGTCCGAGTGGTTGAATGCTATACGAGTTTGCCTTGTAACCGGAAGGTCCTGGGTTCGAACTTCCCGTGGTAGGTGGGTGCTGCCGATGAGTTACAAACTAGGATGAAGAAACAGCTGTTCAGTACTCCAGTGTTGGTTTTCAATGGTTCTCTAACTGATGATATCAATCCGTGGTCTAATCTGACATTAAAGCTTGTTGGATAACTAAGATGGGAAATATAAAAAAAGCTGACACACCAGCCATGAATGTCAACTGACCACTATTATATCATCATCCATTGTCTGTACGATTAATGCAAATTCTAAATATCAACAATTCACCCCCCTTTTAATTTATCCGACTTTTCTCTTTGATCACCGACATCATTTAAAGATAAACAATATTCTTTTAAGCATCTTAAAGGATGATAAGAATTCCTTTATTCTTTTTGCCGAATAAATACTCTACTTACTGCTGATATAAATGTCAAGGCAAAGACAGAAAAAAACATTGTGCATATAAAAGACAGAGAGAGAGGGTAGTCAACAACGTCTATGCAATAAGCGTGTTGTTTAATTATGTCAGACATAACATTGTTGATATTATATACATTGTGATATTATGGATTATAGAAAAGAAATATGAATGGTTTCAATGGTTAACACTAAACATGTGTAGCATGTACTACTGACAAGATTTATCAGTAGTATGCAGATGCAGATCGATAGAGAGAGAGTGACCAAAAATAGAAATCAACATTTTAAGTCAATAGTGGCTTTTCAGAGGCAGAAGTGTTTCTTCCTTCAAATCGAGATTTAGTTTACGTTGTGGTCAGGAAAAAATTTCATTGGACAACTTGTTTAGCTCATGGGCAATCGTCAACCAATCAGAACAGTTTATTGTCCTCTGACTTAGTCGAACTTTAATGTGTCTAAGATTTTATAAATATGATGTGTGATTCCTTAATAAACATTCTTTACCGACTATCTTATCTTCTGACGTTACACACATGCACACACTCAAATGCTGTTGTTCAACTAATTTTACCTGATAGTCATATCGCTAACTCAGTGAAATATACTCATAGGGTTGGGTAGACTACAAATTTGGATAGCTATGTATACAGTTTCAAACGTCAAAGCGTTATCCACTAGACCACTTGGGCTACGAGAGTCAACTCTTGTACAGTGGGTCTTATTATTTAATTCAATTTAGATTTTCCCGTCGATTGATTGGACCGAAGTATTCCTTGGTCTCACATTGACATGTCGGCTCCCTGTGCAGATGCTTCGACGATGTCTGGGCATGTAATTTGAAGTCGATTGGTAAGTGGTGATGGGTTTGAGCCTCGTTGGGAACATCATAATCACTCACTGGGGAATGCAGGCACATCCAGTTAGCTGACGAGTCCCAAGTACGACGAAATTTGCGTCCTGGATTCCACCGCTAGTCACCATCCACCAATTGACTTCAAGCTGCATGACCAGACATCGTCGTTGAAGCATCTGCAAAAGCAGCTGACATGTCAGTTCGAGACTGAGCGCTTCGGTTCAATCAATCAACGGGAAAATCTAAAATTGAATTAAATAACACCATGTTACTTTGTTTGATGATAAATATCAATGGAATCTATGACATGAGTTTCGTTCCACTTCGAATTCGTCAGCTAGATGTGTATCTGCATCCTCCTCAGTGAATGACACAATATTCCCACTGAGATACAGTGGAACTCACTGTAATCGGTAAATTAATTCGGTAAATCCCACCTGGACGATCTACTTATAATATTTATTTATATCATCAGTTTGACATTTGCATATTTCATGCGTTGATTTAGACTTCCACATTTGATAAGTTTGTAACGACAGAAGACTAGGGCCAAACAACAGATCGTTTGCTGAGACAATCAATAGGTATTTATAGACTTTTATGTGCATTATTATTAGCGTTATGTTTTTACGAGTTGATCATGGATTGATATCAGTTAGAGAACCATTGAAAACCAGCACTGGAGTACTGGACAGCTGTTTCGTCATCCTAGTTTGTAACTCATCTGCAGTACGCACCAACTGCCAGGGTTCAAACCCACGACCATCCGGTTACAAGGCCAGTGAGCTCGTATACCCTTCAGCCACTGGGACCCGATTCAATGGCCAGCCCATGAATTCTAACTTCTACCAATTCGTAATGCATTTGGCGCAACTGGCACCAACCAATGTCCTCGGTGGGATATCCATCCTCACACGTGACAACTGGTTGAACCTCACTGGTCACGACTTCTCACTAGAACTCCAGGAAACTCCATCCTGTAGCAAGTCACCAGCTGGCATCAGATTAATTTTCTATAGTTTGGTTTGTAAGGGTTAGTTATGTTTTTACGAGTTGATCACGGATTGATATCAGTTAGCAGAGAAGCAGCGTTTTCCGATTGGTTGTTTTCCTGCTGAAGGTTATTCTGTACTGCTTGTGACCGTTTCTCAGAAAGTTAAGTCATATATCTACGAATCATATTTTCACACGTTAAGTCTGCTGTGATTGGTTGGTGAGTTCCTTAAGGCTAAGCTTTGTTCTTGTGTTGTTTTCTCTTGACCAAGATTTGGGACGCAAACATTGACGTCAATTGTTGTCTACAATCTTTGGCTTTCAGACAGCTGTCACTACAAGTTTGTTTTAGATATCAAATAGTGATGCACCCCGCTAGGACTAGTGTGGAACAGCTGGCTGTCCAAATACTCCCTTAATGGTCCTCTAACCACTGATGTCAACTCATCATGCTGAAATCCTGTAACTTACCAGTAAAACTTTTAAAAAAGTGAGAACGAAATAGAATTTTCAAAAAAAACAAAACAAAACTGCCCTACACACTTACACATCACTGCGTTTATTATCCAATTGATTCGCTTTGGCTTGCTTGGCAATTTGTATACTCCTCTCCTAGGAAATGTTAAACATTTTTGGGATGAAATTCGATGCGTACCTCTGTGTGTGTGGGTGTGTAGATTGCATCATCAGCAAAATGAATTTTGTCTAATTAAATGAAATAGCCACCGGTGTACGTGAACGATATTTTCTATGAAAACTGAGACCAGGTAAAGTTGGTCGTCGAAATTTTTGTCGTCTAGTCAGCAGGACAGTATCATCAACATGTTGATTGGATTCTTGCTGTTGCTGTTGTTGGTGTTGAGGCTGGTGTTGTTGATGATGATGATCCGAAAGTTGACGAATACATTTTGAATTCTCATCAGATGGTGAAGTAATCGGCATTTGTTGATGACGTTCACATTTACCTACTATCATTATCATATCCTCTTGAGGTTGTTTTCGCTGATATTCTTCTTTGCTTTCTTGAAGTACTTCATGAAGTCGAATGAATTTTTTATGATTTAATGAAGGACTATTTTTATTAGATTGGAATGTTTTTAAAAAACGCTGATAACTAAACGATGATGATGTTGACGATGATTTTGTATTTGATTTTGTCGTGTTCATCTGAGATTTTAATGTTTTATCACGATTTTTACTTGTATTCAATGTAATGATAGCTTTTAGAGATGATGATGATGAATGCAACGATTGTAGTGGCACTGGTTCTTTTTGTTTCTGTACAGGTTGAGGTTGAGCGGAGGGCTGTGGTGGTGGTGGCGGCGGTGGTGGTTGCGGTTGTTGCGTCTTCTCTTCATCTATCGATGAAGTCACCACTTGTTGACTAATAAGATCAGCAAATATCTTAAAGGTTAATAATTGATTAGCTGTTGGACGATCGATTGGATTACGAGCAAAACATGCATCTAGAACTGAAATAAGCCCGGCGGATAGACCTTCAGGATATGTTGGTGGTGAATTTGATGTAGCGATCTAAAAAGAAAGTGGTAAGTAGGGGGGAGACAATCAGTTGCATAGATGGATCGACTAATAGCTGTGTGTATATGTTATTTTTCTGTTTGATATCAATTAGAGAACCCGTTGAAAAGCTAGGAGTACTGCACAACTGTTTCGTCCTTGTTTGAGACTCGTCATCGGTACGAAACAGCTGTCCAGTACACATTGGCTTTCAATTAAATCCTTGCAAACTAACACTTGTAAAGTGGACATATGAATGAAAAAATAATATTCAGATTGAATGAACTAGAATACGTCCATTATCTTCGTGAACCTACAATATGCAGACGATATAGTCCTTCTAAGCGAGGACGCTGACAAAATGCAGAGTCTTCTGAACACCTTGAGCTGAGCAGCAATCTGCGAATGTTTGGCATGCGATTCTCTCCCGCCAAATGCAAGATGATGTTACAGGATTGGACTACACCGACCCCTAGATTAGAAATAGGAAGTGAAGTGGTAGAGTACGTTGACCGCTTCACTTACTTGGGAAGAACCATCAGCCAGTGCCAACGGGTTGATCTCTGACGAAATCTCAGCACGAATACAGAGGGCTAGTTTCGCATTTGCCAGTTTACGCCGTCTCTGGCGTAGACGTGATATCCGACTATCGACCAAAGGGCGTGTGAACTGCTCATCAGTCCACTGCGTCCTCCTTTATGGCTGGCTGTGAGACCTGGCCATTGAGAGTGGAAGACATTAAAAGGCAGGCTAGCTGTCTGTGATCATAGGTGTCTGCGTTCTATCTCCCGTGTGAAGTGTTATAATAAGGTGAGCAATATTGAGGTTAGGCGTCGAGTGCTAGGTAAGGAGGGGAAATCAATCGACGAGACTGTGAAATTACATCGACTGAGATGGTTAGGACATGTGTTATGCATGCATACCTAGTCATCGCCTTCCTCGACGAGCAATGTTAGCTGACATATCATCAGGCTGGAAAAGAGCTAGCGGCGGTCAAACCAAAACATGGTACCAGTCAATGGAATCTACAACAGTTAGTCTAAGCCTGCCACGTAGGAAGGTATAGACTTCCTGACTGACTGGTTGGGGTCCTCGGGATGGTAAGTAAGAACCAATGAACGCTTAAGACAATTAGTGATATGGCTCAAAATCGTTCTCAATGGCTAGTGCAGATGCATCCACTCCTTATGACTTATGATTTCCAATGAAACTGTTTTGTTCTTCATTATTACTACTCCTTTGTCTCACACCTCTGTTTACTGTCTCTTATATGTATTTCTCCTACTTTTTCTCCTGCTTTGTGTGCTACATGAACTGCCACACATATGTGCAAAGTTCTGTGTCGAAAACAGACAGACAGACAGATCCTGAGTCTCACTGAGTGGTTTTAACATAGGACTATGCACGGATATGCATAGAAGAGAGTAAAGAGAGATTCAACAAATAGAGAGATAATGAACACTAGTGTGAGTCAGGGAAAAAGAACAGTAATGTGGAGGAATAACAACAAGAGAGTTTTATTGGATATGACTGACAAGTCACAAAGAGTGAATGCATCTACACCAGCCATTGATAACGACGATTTCGAGCCATATCACCAATTATCTCCAGCCTTCATTGGTTCTGACCACCATCCCGAGGACTCCGACCAGTCAGTCTACAACCCTCTACGTCACTGGCTGGCTGGCTGGCTTAAACTTTCTGTCATGGATTTAATTGACTGATGAAGTCATCTTTTGGTTTGACCACCACTAGCCCCTTTTCCGCCTGATCCTATGTCAGTCAGCTAACATTGGCTGTTGTCAAGGAAATCGATGGCTGGTCATGCGTAACACATGTCCTAACCATCTCAATAGAAGCAGCTGCTTCAGAACCTTGTCGATTGATTTCCTCTCCTTACCTAGCACTCGACTGAAACCTGTTACCTCAACATTATTTTCCCTATTACACGTATCATCTAACACGGGGGATAGAACACAGACACCTATGATCGCAGATAGCTAGCTAACCAGACTTTTCATGTCTTCCACTTTCAGTGGACATGTCTCATAGCCAGACATTAAGGATGACGGGCGAACTCGTCAGTAGTACACACGCCCTTTGGTCAATCACCAGCCAGCCGGATATCACGTCTACTAATCCCGAGATGGCGTAAGTTGGCAGGCAAAAGAGCCTTCTTTATCCGTGCTCAGATTTCGTCAACGATCAACCCGTTGGCAGTGGCTGATTCAACTCCTCGAATAAGTGAAGTGGTCAACACACTCCACCAACCACTTCACTTCCTTTAAGCTAGGAGTGAGTTGATGTAGTCCAGTCTAGTCCTGTAGCTTCATCATGTTATATTTGACAGGAGTGGGTGAATCGCATGCGTTCAGAAGACTCTGCTCTACTCTGTCATAGTCTTCACCTAGAAGGGCGGACTATATCATCCGAATATTCTAAATCAACGCGGTTATCACCTGGTAACAAGTTAATTATTCCCTGAGTCACTGAAGTCAGTTATGGTTAATTCCATTAATACATCTATGATGAAATTAAACAGAAATGGGGACGGTGGGCATCCCTGATGAATTCCACTGATTGTCATCACTTCAGATGACAACTCTCCGTAACCTCTCACTTGACTGCATGAGTTTGAGTAGAGTGTCTTAATCAGTGATCAGTAATTTCTTGGCATTGTCTTCACGATCAAACATTGCCGTAGTACCTCTCGGTCGACGGAATCAAATGCCGCCTTCAGGTTAAGAAATATGGAGATTGGTTACAGGATTTCATCATGAGCTGACACTGGTTAGAGAACCATTGGAATACCTGGGAGTACTGGGCAGCTGTTTCGTCCTAGTTTGGGACTCTTCAGCACCACTAACCCACCGGTGTTCGAACCCAGGACATTCTGTTGGACGCCGGTAATTATGCCCAGCGTACTGTTGTAAATCATGAATCTTTGGTATCCACGACTTTATGTCAGAAAAGAGCTAAAGAATGATGCTTAACAAGGTGAGTTTGTCTTCACGTAACTAGTGGGTTTCAGATCTATGATTTCTAACTTCTGAAAATTTGCAAGGTGATAATATGATTGGTAGACGCTCAATGAAGATGTTTACCAATCCTGTTGTGAACAAGGTAAATATGGAGACATTGGATGCACCTTCAGGAGGGCGGAAAGTCCCTCTTTTTCATTTTCCTGTCATGTCTCTTGTTTTCATTTAATTAACGATGATGTTAGGTCTAGCTCTAAGGTAGTCTAAGAGGAGTTTCTAAACAAAAAGTGCAACTGGAATTTCGTGAGAACCAGACTAAACAAGAGGCGGAAATGAGATCCTTTCAAAAGAGTTGGGCCTGTTAAACCTGCTCAATGATGATGATGTTGATGATGGATTTTATGACCCTGTGACTCAGACAGTGCTGCCTTTGCTGTCTACTTTCAACTAACGAATAAAAGTTTCTAAGGAAGTGCAGATCGTTTATTGCGTATCCAGTTCATGTTCAGTTAAAAAACTACAGGTACAAAGCCTTGAAAGCATCAAAAATGCCATTGGAAAGGTTAATCCTTATTTAAGGTAGAAAGGTTCTTAAGAATAAAGACACTTTAAAACAGCTCAAGATTAACGAAGGTTTTATTATTCATTTAGAGATTTTCGGAGCAACAACAATCTCCACGGGTGAAACAAACTTGTATTACACCTTCAGTAGTTAGAAGTGTGACAGAAACCTGGAGTACGGGTAGAACTCAAAGCGCTGGAGTAAATACTTTTACTGGTATGTATCAGGCTATGTTGGCAAAAGTAACGTAGAAGCCTAAACTTTGAAATATGCTAGATTGCCCGGAGAAATAAAATGATTCCAAACTTCAAGGGTAACCTTGGTAGTCTATGAAAAGTGTTTCCAACCTGTATTGATTTTCAACATGATTATCGGAAGTCAGACAGGTGGCGGTCGTCTCAAAGCCTAAATTCTCTGGTGGCAGAAAACGGGCACTTTCACTTCTGGGTGAACCAGAACTTAAAACAGCTCTGATTTCAGACTTACAAACCTACATAAACGACTCGGAAATCAAAGCACCGCAGCTACTCAGTGTCTTTATACTCACTCGCTCCGATGGAGTCAGTTATATTGGCCGCCCGATTGGAATTTCGTTTGAATGATGTCAAGGTTATGGTGTGGAGTGATTACTTAACCGTCGACTATTCTGCAGGAAACGTGTTTTGTTCTGTTTATAACTCTAGCAGACAGAGCTCTCATTTGTTCTCACCTTGCTGGAAATATCCTTCGTAATAATTCTAAGGTATTTTTTGTCCGAATAGATCTCATGAGACAGAATAAACGCGCGCGCACGCACGCACACACACACGCACACACACACGAGTACACTTACAGTATACATTAGGGCATAACGATTCGTTAGTCTCGCATCATGCCATGGAGGTTTACTTGTCAACATTTCTATTAGACAACATCCAACCGACCAGATATCACAAGCTCTACCGTAGGTTTCACCACGAAGTACCTTTAGAAAAAAAAGCAGAAAAAAGTGTTTATTATTATTATCATATCACATTTGATGAAGTCAAAATATAAACAGAGTTTATTATCAAACTGTACAATCGTATACATGTGCTTGTTTTTAAGAAATTATATCCGGTGAGGGAATTAGATCAAAGGTTTGGATATATGAAGTAATAATAGTAGTAGTAATAATAGTATGAAATGCAATTAAAATATTTGTGATTATAAGACCTGGATTTCGCGGATGATTTATGTTTGATGTCACACAAAATCGAAGACTTACAAGCGAAAACCGACAAACTGGTCGAAGAAGCAGCAAAGACAGGACTCCAGGTGAACATAGACAAGACGGACGTTATGAAAATAACCAACCAACCAACAACAACAACAGCAACATCCAGTGCCAATCACCATCAAAGGAAGGGGTTTGAAAGAGGTTACTTCATTCACTTACCTAGGGAGCATTGTCTCAACTACAGGAGGAACGGACGAGGATGTCAAATCGAGAATCGGGAAGGCGAGAAACACATTCATCAACCTGAAACCAATCTGGAAATCTTCCGCTGTCACTCAGCCTGCATCAACAAAAAAATGATTCGGATTTTCAATACAAACGTCAAGTCAGTCAGTTCTTCTATACGGATGGATCAGAAACTTGGCCAGTGTGTCACAAAGAATATTTCCAACAGCCTGTCGCAGACCTTTATCAACAACTGTCTTCGCTGGCTCTATACTGAAGATCAGATGGCCGGAAAGAATCACCAACAAGAAACTATGGGAACAAACAAAACAAGACCAATCGCCCAACAAATATGTAGGAGAAAGTGGAGATGGATTGGACACTCGCTGAGGAGGCCGTTGGGTGACATCGCGCGTCAGGCCATAGCTCGAGTGGAACCCGAAAGGGAAGTGGCGAGTGGTTCGTCGGTGCAAGGGTGACATGGAGGAGATCGTGTGAAGAGGAGTTGAAACAATATGGACTAACATGGATGCAAGTGAAAAGTACAGCAGAAGACAGAAACAAGTGGAGACGTGCACTAGGAACCGAAGGGAACAATAATAATAATATATAATCATAGTTAAATGTCAAGTAGCAAAACAAGTAATGTCATATATAGAATAATACATAAGGTGTATAGATGTTGGTGGGAGAGGGTGCATAATTATAGGATTAGTAGGCGAATATAAGATGTTACATAACATGGTATGAACTTTGATGAGATAGAATTCAATATTGTAAAAATAAAAAATAATTTTGACTTTAGAATGAGAAATGGAAAGAATTCATATTGAAAGCAGCAAAATTACATATGACGTTCACTAGCCGCAAGTTGTTCTCTACCTCTGTAAAACATAAGCTCCCCCGTCTGGTCGCCTCCATGTGCATCTATCAGTTCACCTGCTCCTGTGGAGCAAGGTACATTGGCTGTAACCAGAGGACGCTTTCCACACGGATACGACAACATATTCAAGCAGTATGGTTTTATAAGGGAGAAAGGAAGTGTGTACGAAGCTCTATTCTGGAACACCTGATCGACTTCTATCACTCTGCCAACACTGACCGTGATTTTAAGATCATCTACCGAATCCATGCTGACTTGCTGGCCTCGTTTCCTTCGTTACAGACTTCTAAAGACAGCTGAGGCCTTGGCAATTTATGACTTTAAGCCAGACAAACCTTTGTATACAAAAGAAGTATGTACAATTCCTACTTCTGCCTTGGCCGTAGAGGGACAGACATTTATTTATTTTAGTTATTCTATGTACCTTTCCCTTATTACTACGATTATTATTATCATTATTACTATTCTCACTCTGAATCTTTTCCACTTGACCCACTTGACATTTTAAACCCAAAATTATTAATTTTTATTTTCAATTTTTAGAGTATTAAATTCTATCTTATCAAATTTCATACCATGTTATGTAACACTTTATATTAGCCAACTAATCCTGTAATTATGCACGCCTCCCTGCTTCGGTGGCATAAGGGTTAGGACGCTCGCTAACCATGCACATGGTCCGAAGTTCGATCCCCGACCACTGACGCACTCCTTTACCAAGCTAAGCCAGAAATAATGCTGGTAAAGAGGAAAGGTTGGGCCAGTTGAGGCTAGCAGCCCCATCCTGTAAAAATTAAACACTGCTACAGAAACTTCAAGCCACTAGCTTGAAGGTAGCCTATGTTCCACTGGGAACGTGAAGGAATAAAAAAATATGTACACAAAATGTAGACATTATGGTAATATGTCGAAAGTGTATGACTCTCATTGTGCAGGTAGACAAATAACTATACACTTAGAATTTAACGCACCCAATCATCCAGTCTGCCATAGTCAGCACCATACTGCAGTCCATGTAGACTACAATACAGCGAATCGCCACACCGTAGATTTAGGAAGGCAGTCTGTATTCAATATAAACGGTACTCTCTATCCAAGGCCAGGGGAGTTCTCCCAAAATAAATGAGTAACACTATTCCACGCTATTTCTTACACATTAGGAGTCAGAGTTGTGTGGTTATAATTAATGATATGATAATGAACAATTGATTGGGTTCGGAATTTCGCCGTCCAGTAAATAGCAATACTGTCTCTCTGACTGTGTGTGATGGTATATCCAATAAACAAATAATTATGGAATTCAATATAGAAAAAATCCCTATTTAGACATTTGGAAAACAGAAAGATTGAGCGAAGAAATATTTACTTTTCAATTAGATCCTCATCTCACTCTGGCTCTACTCTAATATACACGTATAGCATTTTTATTACAATACACAACAATTTACCAAACAAGTGGCACTGATATGTTTGTTAACAATAATTAAACAGTGTCAAAATGTCAATAGGTTGATAATTAACCAAGAAAATCAATACACACATTTAAAAAGTAGAAATTGATAGAATAAATTAATTTTACAAGGATAACACGTAATTAGAGATGAAGTGGTCAAAATAAATAAAAATGAAATAATTTGGAAAATTATAATTAATTAGGTTTAGGGGGAGGGGGCGACGTAGTCCTGTTTATGCATTCTTGTAACGATGGCCACGGTAAGGAAAGTGGCTGTACAAATTTCTTCTGTACACATAGGCTTGGCTTCTTAAGGTGAATTCCGATTGCTTCAGCTGTCTGTAGAAGACGAACTCGTAGAGCAAAGTTAAGATTAGTCGGAATGCCATAAATAATTTTAAATGCAGTATTCACATCAACCTTGTGCTCAGTATCAACAAGGTGTGCTAAAATAGAACTACGAATAGATCTTGTTTGTCCCTTGCTTAACCACGCTGGATGATGTTCAGAAATACGACGATGAAACTGCCTAATTGTACGCCCAATGTAGCTGGTTCCGCAGCTGCAGTCAAACTGGTAGATACACATAGAGGAGGCAAATTTAGGTAGTTTATCCTTATTTCTCGAACGTAGAATAGGGCCTTGGCTATCGTTACATGAATGTGTAAACCGGACTACTTCGACCCCCTACCCCTAAACCTTTAGAAATTATATTTATAAAAATTATAATTGTTCTGTGCGTCGGTGGCATAGCGGTTAGGACGCTCGCCTACCATGCAGACGGTCTGGGGTTCGATCCCCGGCCGACGCACTCCTTTACCTCGATAAGCCAGAAATAATGCTGGTGAAGAGGAAAGGTTGGGCATGAGGCTAGCAACCCCATCCTGTAAAATAAACACTGCTACAGAAACTTCAAGCCGCTAGCTTGAAGCCCTATGTTCCACTGGGGAACGTGAAGGATAAAAAAAAAAATAATTGTTCAAATTATTTTATTTTTTCTGACCACTTCATCTTTATTTACGTGTTATCCTTGTAAAATTAATTTATTCTATCAATTTCTACTTTTTAAATGTGTGTATTGATTTTCTTGGTTAATTATCAACCTATTGACATTTTGACACTGTTTAATTATTGTTAATAAACATATCAGTGCCACTTGATTGATAAACTGTTGTGCATTGTAATAAAAATGCTATACACTATATATTAGAGTAGAGCCAGAGAAGAGGATCTAATTGAAAAGTAAATATTTCTTCGCTCAATCTTTCTGTTTTCTAATTGATGATATAATTATCAACAGTAATAATAGATTGTCTTCGAAACTTTGTCATTCTAGTAAATTATTGTTAACAAACATATCAGTGCCACTTGATTGATAAACTGTTGTGCATTGTAATAAAAATGCTATACGTGTATATTAGAGTAGAGCCAGAGTGAGATGAGGATCTAATTGACAAGTAAATATTTCTTCGCTCAATCTTTCTGTTTTCTAATATGGAATTACTTATTATCACAGTGGCGACATTTTACCCATATATATATTAATCAAACCAGTGTGATTGATTACTCAATGAGTATCGTCGAAAGGGGGGAGGGATAATTTATTACATAATAGAAAATGACCATATACTACTCACTTCTGGTGCCATAAATGAAAATGTACCAATAACTTGTCCTTGAAATTGACCAGCAACACTTTGTTCACCGCTTAGACGTGCTGAAGCCCCGAAATCCGATATCTTGATTACAGCTCCAGTACTGTCGATTAACAGATTGGCACCTACATGATAATAATAATATTACTCAAAACAGAGAACAAAAAATCAAACACATTGAAATATTCACAAGTTTGTAGATAGAAAATCTTAAATAATGCATACTGGTTCAGTGGAATTTTAGCAAGTTTTAATAAAATGAGAGTCAGGAAAAGCTCTTAGGAATCTATAAATCAGTAAGTTGGTTAATCGGCATCATCATCGTGTGTCGGTGGCACAGCAGTTAAGGACACTCGTCGAAATTACATCGACTGAGATGGTTAGGACATGTGTTACGTATGCATACCTAGTCATCGCCTTCCTCGACAGTGGGCAATGTTAGCTGATATAGGGTCAGGCTGGAAAAGAGCTAGCGGCGGTCAAACCAAAACATGGCTTCATCAGTCAATGAAGTCCACAACAGTCAGTCTAAGCCAGCCACCTAGAAAGGTGTAGACTTCCTGGTTGGGGTCCTCGGGACAGTAAAAACCAATGACTGGAAACAATCGGTGACATGGCTCAAAATCGTTCTCAATGGCCGGCGCAGATGCATCCACTCCTTGTGACTTATGATTTCCAATTAAACTGTTTTGTTCTTCGTTATTACTATTCCTTTTGTCTCACACCTCTGTTTACCGTCTATATTATTATGCATTTCTTCTACTTCCTTCTCTTGCTTTGTGTGCTACATGTGGGGAGTGTGGCGACTTGAACTGCCGCACATCAGTGCAAATTTCTATGTCGAAAACAGACAGACAGACACTCGTTGACCATGCACATGGTCTCGGGTTTGATCCCCCTACCGACGCCCACCTGATATCAATGGTCGGCCTGCAAAATTTGGCCTACCAATATCACATGATGGAAATTTCATACTTATATCAAAAATACTGTGTGGAATCAAGCTATAATAAAAAATAAAATCATCGAAACGTCATAACAAAACACCTTAGCTATGTTTAACACTACAAAGATAATATTTTAAATTTGAATAAGGCATTTAGAAGACAAATTTCACGAGATGAGATCACCATCTCTCTAGTTTCTCTAGATTCGCTTTACAACTAACATGGTTGGTTCACAATAATAAAAGCTTCATTTCACCAGTTTTGTTTCCCTATCCAGTATATACGTTCCTTAGTAAAATGTTTGTTTTCAAGGGCCTGTAAAATATGCACGAGTGACACATTGATGGATGAGCTTCGATAAATACATTCACAGTTTTATTAACCAATTGGTTATCTAGAAAACTTTATCAATTGTCACAGTAAGGATAAAGCACATCTTGAAAAGACAACTTCTGTACCATTCAAGGTTGACAGCTCAAAGACCTAGGTCAGTCAGCCATCAAGTGCACACATTCTATGGCACCGAATCTCTTTTCCTCACATCTCGAACATTTTCAATCGCACTGTACCTACGATGAAAGGACGAAATTCTATGGACTCTACTTCAAACTATATCTACAAGTTCACCTGCAGTTGCCGTGACAGATACATATATGGGTAGAATCAATAGAATGTTCCAATGTCGTCGTCCCAATGCAATTATTAATGTGAATAGAAATCGATCACCATCATCATCCATTGCAAAACACTTATTAATGTCAGGTCACAAAATCAAAATTAATGACTGTTTCACAATTATTTCATCGCATAACTCTAATTCAAGGTTGGTTATTAAAGGTGATGGAAGCACTTTTGGGGATTAATCACATACAGCCTAAATTGTGTGTACAAAAAACAATAGACTTCAACCTTCGCCTA
Organism: Trichobilharzia szidati; assembly: GCA_944472155.2. NCBI lineage: Eukaryota > Metazoa > Platyhelminthes > Trematoda > Strigeidida > Schistosomatidae > Trichobilharzia > Trichobilharzia szidati. The sequence goes on from OX235274.1 coordinate 135,246,319, forward strand.
CCATGGTGAGTATACTTGACCTATTTAAATATGATTGGTCATTAGTATGTACTTTTGTTTTTTATGTAACTGAGTAATTGTCATGCATTTTATTTTATTATTGTTAACCATCTTGGTTGTAAAGCGGTTGTAAAGAAACTACGAAATGACGATATCAACTCGCGAAATTTGTCTTCTTAATGCCTTATTCAAATTTATCAAAGGGACTAATTGTTTTAATTGGACTATCCCCTATCTACTAGTTTGACCTATGTTGTTGACCTAACAGTCATTGCAAGGTATTTTGTAAATTGCATTATCTTGCCTAATCTCGTCAGTAGGGTCCTTTAACCTACAGAGTTTGTCCTACCTGAGTGAGTTTGTGGGTTTAAATATCACCCTAATTCCTGCTTTATTAGGAATCCTACGTAGGGTTTAACATTTTATTTTGGACACCAAGCTAACCTACAAACGAACTTCAAATTTTATCTACAGAATACGTGGGAATCTTTCTAAAAGAGTAAGAATCAAAATTTCTTCTTCAAACCGTAGAAGCAATGGCAATTCATCGCGGTTTAAATCCTGAACTCTGTATAGAAAAGAAGTCTATTCAGTTACTAAATCTACATTGGACTTGATCTATCTTAACGCCAAATGCGTCTTTTTTCTGTTTGTTTGTTCCTTAATTGTATAATATTTTCTTCCCCCACCCCTTATTACTACTGTTGTTAACTTGACTTTTGTTCAATTTTAATTTTAGTTGAGCTCTACTTAACCTCGCTAGTGTGTCGGTGGTACAGAGGTAGGATGGTCCCTTGTCCTATCGTGGCCAGAGCAACGTTGTCATTACAATTTTGTATCCTTTTATTAAGTAAGTTTACTGTTATTATTATTCTCATCATCCTTATTTTAATACCACTCTATTACTGTTTATCAATTACATTGCTTTTTCATACAAATTTTATAAAACTTTATAAAAAACTTTATCGTCTTTCCATTAATTCTTGTCCACTCTACACAGTCATACTGATTACTAATTTTCTCACACTAATTGAGTCATCACAGTTTCTGCCCCTTTCCTAATTTCCAAAATGAATCTTCGAAAGGAAAATTTTCTTTGCTGTTTCCTCCTTTTCTTATGACATTGGTATCAAATGCCTATGGCTACACATTTAATTATGTCATTAGATGGTTGGAGGAAATCGGCAGAAAGTCTCCGACGTAGGTTTCGTGCATGTTCGCACTCACGAGTCAGCAAGGAGTATCTACAATCGTGAAGGGACTTATGTCACTAATCTATGAGGTCAATTACGACACCAAATAGCTCAGTAGCAGCGCCTATGACTGCAGTACTAGGTGATGAGTGTTCCAGTTTCACAGGAGACATGAGTTCCTTCAAGACTGCAGATACACCTTGCTGATTGGCGAGAGCCAACAAACACAAAAAAACCTAGATCAGGAAAGGCTTCCTGCCGCTGGACTTCAACTATCTGATATCAGCAATTTGAAATACACCGTGATGTCGAGCTACCTAGTGGCATGCTGACCACATTGCAAATTTGACTACGACAGAATTAAGTCTGTACCAAACAAACGACTAGACATATCATATTCGTTACTAACTAATGTCAAATCAAAGAATTTTATTATGTAATTTGCAAGCCAAATACATAATTTGCAATGTATGCCTTACGAGATGAAATTTCACCACAGTTAGCTTTGGAAACCAAAATATTATCCAGATCACAATGTGTGATCAGTCTAATCCAATTTAGATTTTCCCCTCGTCTGATTGAACCGAAGTGCTCCTCTGTCTCAGGTTGACATGTACAGACGCTTCGACGATATCTAGTCATGTAACGTAAAGTCGGTGAGTGTCGATGGTGTAGCGGTTAGGACGCTCGCCGACTATACACATGGCCCGGGGTTCGATCCCCGGCCACCGACGCACTCCTTTACTTCGCTAAGCCAGAAATAATGCTGGTGAAGAGGAAAGGTTGGGCATGAGGCTAGCAACCCTATCCTGTAAAATAAACATTGCTACAGAAACTTCAAGCCACTAGCTTGAAGCCCTATGTTTCACTGGGGAACGTGAAGGAAAAGAAACGTAAAGTCAGTTGGTGGATGGTGACTAGCAGTGGGATCCAGTCAGGATGCGCATTTCGTCCTACTTGGAAGTCGTCAGCTAACTGGATGTAACCTGCATTCCCCAGTGAGTTAGTGATAATGCTTCCACTGAGGCTCGAACCCAGTGCCCATAGTTTCAAACTCCGAAGCATTATCCACTAGACCACTTAGGCCACTCCTAGTCACCATCTACCAATTTACTTCAAGTTACATGACCAGGCATTATCTGCACATGTCAACCTGAGACCGAAGCACTTCGGTCCAATCAATCGACGGAAAATCTGAAATTGAATTAAATAATCAATAAAATCCGTTGCACAAGAGGTGGCTCTTGTGGCGCAAGTGATCCAGTAGATAACGCTTTGCTGTTTGAAAATATGGGCATTGAGTTCGAGGCTAGGTGGGAACACCATCACTTAGTCACTGGGGATTGCAGGTACATCCAGCCAGTTAACGAGTCCCAAATAGGACGAAATGCGCACCCCCACTGGATTCCACTGCTAGTCACAATCCCATCAATTGGCTTTGTGTGATCAAACTGTTTGATATCAAAAATGATAATCAAGACAGTTAGCATAAATATGCATAATGTTATATATTACTGATTGACTGATATAAGTAGTTAATTAGTGCTCACATCACTCCAGAAGTTCTGCTTGCCAGACAAGCAGAGAGAAGTGATCTAAACACCGAGATCAGCATAATGAAAGAAAATTTAAATGATAAATAAATAAATAAATCGATGAACATTTAAATAACTAACATTACCTTTTAAATCTCTATGTAATATTCCATGCTTATGTAGATAAGCCAAACCACGTATCAACTGTATACCATAATTTAGTGTAATCGACTCATTGAATGCACCATATTGTTGTAACAAGCTGGTAATACTTCCACCAGGCATCCATTCAATAAACAGATCAACAAAACCACGTTTAACACAATGAACAGCCCCGAATAACCTGAGAACATTTGGATGATCTAATTGTAGCATAATGCGTACTTCAGTTTCAACTTCAGTCAGTTGATTCAACGATGTTGGTGATAATGGACGTGAAGGATGATTCATCACTGGATCCTGAATTGGCGTTGATTGATGCTTTTTCTTATTATTATCGGATGAATAAAGTGAGAAGAGAGAATTTCGTCCAAGACGTATCCGTTTAACAGCCAACAGGAGACCAGTTCTAACATCACGGGCTTGATAACATTGAGAGAATGCACCATGCCCGAGAATAGGACCACGTACCCAGTCAACGGATTCATAATATTCATCAGAATTAGGCAACTTTTTAGTCGCCTCAAATGAATTCATAACAAATGATAAACCTGGGATAGGTAATAAGGGCTTTAATTGATTAGTGGATCGAGTCAATGCATTTCTCAGCACTGTAACTTGTTCACATTGGAGATCAGCCTCGGAGCCAAGTGATCGTCCGGTATAAATAGGTTCACTAGGATTATTTGTTTTCGCCTTTTTTCGATCTCTCTTTTTATTATTAGGCTTAATATCCCCGTCAATATCATCTACGGACACGTCGGCTTCATCGTCGACATTGCCCGCCTCCTCCTCCCCCTCGTCAACCTCGTCCTCATCATCATCCTCGTCTTCATCTTCGAACTCACTTGCACTGCTGTAATTACCAGATTCAGATAAAGCAACTAAATCATACGCTGGTTCCAGGGCAATACGTACAAAAGATGAGTTCAATATTTGAGATTTAATCTTTTTTATATTCTTATCATCGATTATTATTATTATTATCACAGGTGTTATCCACGGGATTTTGATCACGTTGTTCATTGTTATGCCTGAGTGGATCATATTTATTAACTAGATCCTTTTTATTATTATCGTTTAATTCAAAGTTGTTGATTGTCACTCGTCTTGGCGGTGGGATCGGAGGTAATTTCGTTGGAATAATAGACGAGGCAATAGGCGAAGATGAAGTTGAAGAATTATGAAGGATGTTGGTACAGTGTTGCTGGTGCTGCTGTTGTGCTTGACTTGACGAATATTTATGTTTATTCTTACTACTATTATCATTACTGTTAATATTATTATTTTGATTTTGAGTAATACTGTTCGCTGAAGGTGAAGACGTCAGTGCAGCATTATAACTTCTCGACGACGGGATAACCGCACCATGACTAGTCGATGACGATGATACCAGTGATTTAGTCATTGAAGAATGTTGATCAATACCTCGTAGAATATTCCCTGTTGTATCACTTGGATACAGCAATAAGCATAGACGATTTCTAAACCATGTAGCTAATGGTGCATCTAATCGATTAATTTCTGATTCAATAAATGTGTTTGCATTGAATGCAGATGGTGGAATTGGATCACAATGATCATTTACTGGCTCTTCATTACGCCAGGTAAGTAAAGCGCGACAAGCTGTAAGGAATACACGTCTAGCCTGTTGAGCAAAACAAAAAAAAATGAAAAAGAAGTCGGATTAGACTCAAGTTATACTTTAATCAGGACGAAATATGAGTTAAACCACCACTGCCTAAAAAAGTGCGTCGGTGGCACAGCGGTTAGGACACTCGCCGACCATACACATGGTCCGGGTTCGATTCCCAGCCACCGACGCACTCCTTTACCTCACTAAGCCAGTAATAAATAAAGCTGGTAAAGAGGAAAGGTTGGGCCAGTTGAGGCTAGCAACCCCATCCTGTAAAAATAAACACTACTACAGAAACTTCAAGCCTCTAGCTTGAAGGTGGCCTATGTTCCACTGGGAACGTGAAGGAAGAAAAAAGCCGCCTAAAGAGATGAGGGGATACTACTACTGATCAGCGACTTGTTTCACTCTGAGACGCTTCAGTTTGACGCATCCATCAGCCTAGAAGCGAGTTGAAACTAGGATCTTCAAACAGTTGACCACTCTCTCACAGTCACTGGAATGGTAGCCATATCTAGACAGCATCATTGATCAGTATCCCTCCTTATACTCCAAATTTGTGGACCCCCCACCCACCTAACCAGTTTTGACTTCTTATTAGGATTATAAGAAGCTCATCCTTTAGTCACAGTCACTAGTGAGTTTTTTTACTCCTTCACGTTCTCAGTGAAACATAGGTCTTCAAGCTAGTGGCTTGAAGTTTCTGCAGCGGTGCTTTTTTATTTTTACAGGATGTGGTTGCTAGCCTCAACTGGCCCAACCTTTCCTCTTTACCAGTTTTATTTCTGGCTTAGCGAGGTAAAGGAGTGCGTTGGTCGGGGGTCGAACCCCGGACCATGTGCATGGTCGGCAAGCGTCCTAACCACTGTGCTACCGACGCACTCACTAGTGAGTAGATGAGAAAAAATTCATGAGTTGTTGGATTTCCCCCCAGTGGTTTAATGTTTGCCTATTGGCGCCTCTTAACGTAAGCGTCCTAATAGGATTTCAGAGGTAAGTACTACTAAATTCCCCAAAAAAGATGAAACAACTGTTCAGAACATCCTGTTGGCTTACAGTAGTTCACTTGAAAAGCAAAGTTATTTATACTTTCGTTGTACACTAGTAACTAGTGTGATGTGCCTAGCTAGTCCTTTCTTTGATGCAGACTGAATTCTTTCAGCCAGTCAAGTTTGCAATATGATCACCATTCTAGGTAGCTCGCCATCACAGTGCACATTGATTTGATGATATTAGGTGGTTGGAGGAAATCGGCCACAGAAAGCCTTACCTGACCTAGGTTTCATGCTAGTTGGCACTCACCAGTCAGTAAGGCTTATCTGCGACCTTGTAGGAACTCATGTCCCTCCTTCTGAGGTTCGAACTCGCGTCCCCCAGTGAGAGCTGCAGTCAGAGACGTTACCATTGAGCTATTCGGGCTAGCGATTGACCTCCTGTAGGACTGTAATGGATTTAAAATTAGTGAATCTCATTTCAGCGTGTGATACTTACAAGACTTATCAGTAGTATATAAACGCAAGTTGAAAATTTTAAGTATATTGGTTGTAGTTGTGAAAGTGTTTATTCCTCAAATCTGGATTTAGCTTACGCATTGTGGTCAAGAAATAGTCTCATTGGACAATTAATTGTTCATCTCAAGTTTGTGGATCCAACCTAGTTCGTGATGAATCTGGAAATCAATCAGATCCTTGGGCAAACTAATACTTGAAAATTCAAACTAGTTCATACTAATGACTGACTGCAGGATGAATTTACGTGGAATTCTAGTGGGAAGTTGTGACCGTCAGCGGGGTTGACCAAGTTGCCGAGTATAAGGGGGAATATTCGCCACGGATGACACTGGTTGGCTGGCTGGCCGTCGCGCTATATGCAGAGCGAATTAGTAGAAATGGTGGTTCAATAGCATACGAGCTCGTCTTGTAATCTGAAAGTCCTGGATTCGGTTTCCCTCCTAGTGGGGGTGGGGGTGGTCATGGATGAGTACTGCTGTGTACTCTCTCAAACAAGGAAGAAAGAGTTGTCTAGCCCTCACTCCCAGTTGCTTTTCATTGGTTCTCTTACTGTGAAGTCATCAGTTCTTAATCCAACCTTGAAATTAGTGAAATCCTTGCAACATGAACACAGGGAGACATTATTCAATGTCATTTCGTGTTTTATCCTCAGTAAATTTCTTTCAAATAAAATAGTGGTTGAATATATATTTTAGGAGTAATTCGTAAAATATATAATAATGATACACCCATTGACTGAGCATTTATACATTAGTTTTCACCAGGAGAACCGAACACGCCTATGCCTGACTCTTGCTAGACGAGACTAGCATGCTTTGGCACAAATTCTGTGGTGCAACCACTCGAGAGCCCTCTCCACTACGGTGGTTGGCAGAAGTTGGAATTCACAGACCATTAGGTTGAGTCTCAGTGACTAAAGGGGTCTACAAGCCCGCCTCGTAATCAGAAGACCCTGGGTTCGCCCCCGGGTGGGTGCGTACCCCTGAAGAGTCCCGAAGGAGGAGGACAGAACAGCTTTCCAGTACTCCCTGGTTGTTTTCCAATATTTCTCTAAATCGCGTCAACTCGCGATTAATCATGTGAATATGTCTGTCTGTCTGTTTTCGACATAGAACTTTGCACATATGTGCGCAGTTCAAGTCGCCACACTGCCTCCTTGTAGCACACAAAGCAAGAGAAGGAAGTAGAAGAAATGCATAATAGAGACAGTAAACAGAGGTGTGAGACAAAGGAATAGTAATAACAAAGAACAATACAGTTTCATTGGAAATCACAAGTCACAAGGAGCGGATGCATCTGCGACAGCCAGCCCTTAAGAATGATCACTTGGAGCCATATCACCAATTGTTTCCAGCCCAAGGACCCCAACCAGGAAGTCTACAGCTCCCTACGTGGGTAGAAACTAACTGTTGTGGATTTCATTGACTGGTGCCATGTCTTCGTTTGACCACCACTAGCTCTTTTCGAGCCTGACCCTATGTCAGTCAGCTAACATTGCCCACTGTCGAGGAAGGGGATGACTAGGCATACGTAACACATTTCCTAACTATCTCAGTCGATGTAATTCCGCAGCCTCGTCTATTAATTTCCCCTTCTTACCTAGCACTCGACCGATACCCAACCTCAATATTGCTCAATTTATAATACTACTTCACACGGGTGATAGAACGCAGACACCTATGATCGAAGACAGCTAACTAG
>OX235274.1:135254553-135277308 GCA_944472155.2 Trichobilharzia szidati
CTACAAACCAATACTTGAATACTAATGTTTGAATTATTTTTGTAATTTGATTTGCCTACTAATAAGTAGCTTAAGTATCAACTCAAAATATTTCAAAGCATTTCATAGTAAAATTTAGGACAACCGTTAGTGAACAGTACTGTTTCCAATTAGATCTTATGGAATAATTGATTAGGTTCACGAAGAAATATATGAATGAGTGAGGTAGAAAACCAGAAAAAAAGATAACTTGGAAGGAACTATTACTTATTATGTTACAGTTTAATGAGCTTTTCTCAGGTGAATACATTACTCAGTAAATCTTTCTAATGTTATTTTTCAATCAGGGGATATTTTAGACACAAATGAAGGATAAACTACATAGCTTATGAAACATACATGTATATTTATCAATTCATCTGCTTTCTGCAGTGGAGACATTTGTGTTGGGTAGACTAACAGGCAGCCTAGGTAACGTGTTACTGAACTTCTCCCATTGTGGTTTGGGTAAAGGATAGATAAAAAACCATTCGAACCTCTCTTTGGTAGCCAGTCAGTTGATAGTTGATACTCAGCGGACAAAATGAAAGATGCTAATGTGTTTCGTCGCATTTCATCAAATATTTCTAATGGTTTTCGGATTCGTCTACTATGTAGTGCTGAGGCGATTGACTTTCGTACTATGAAAACTAAACTATTCATTTAGAAGAAGTCCGTACACAGCCATTTAGTGCCTAACTCCATTATGGATTTTATTTTATTTTGATAAATCACACAGTGTTATACAGTAATATTTACTGATGACCACGTTTCGAGCACAATATTGCCACTCATAATCATATCAAGCTGCTCACTCTCACAACTTTTTGCTTCATTTACATACATGAGTGGAATTGATTAGACATTTGAATAAAAATCAATATAGGATAATGAACATTCAGAAATAATGATAATATGAGTGTTATTGATCAATAACTAGTTGGAAATCCTTTTCGTGACATTGATCCATATAAAAGAACTGACTGACTTCATATTTGTGTTGGAAATCCGAATCTTTTTCTTCGTGCTGAGCCGGTACAGAATATTTCTAGACTGATTTCAGAGTTTAATTGGTGGACGGTGACTAGCAGTGGAATCCAGGACAACGCGCATTTCGTCCTGTTTGGGACTCGTCCTCCAGCCGGAAGTACGTGCATTCCCCAGTGAGTCAGTGATGATGTTCCCACCGAGGCTCGAGCCCAGTGCCCATAGTTTCGAACGCCAAAGCGTTATCCAGTAGACACCACTTGGGTCACGAGAGCCAGCTCGTGTGCAACGGGTCATGTTAATTATTTAATTGAATTTTAGATTTTCCCGTCGATTGACTGGACCGAAGTGCTCGGTCTCAGGTTGACATGTCGGCTTCTTGTGCAGGTGTTTCGACAATGTCTTGGGCATGTAATTAGAATTTAATTGGTGAATGGTGACTAGCAGTGGAATCTAGTTAGTATGCGCATTTTGTGCTATTTAGGGACTCGTCCTTTGGATGTACCTGCATTTCCCAGTGAGTGATGATGTTCCCACCGATTTCAGAGTGTTGAAGGTGCAACTTGCCTTTCCAATTCCTACTAGCTTTGACATCTTCATCCATACTGTCGCCTGAGGCTAGATAAATGAAGGAAGTAACTCTGTCAAATCTCTTCCACTGGTGGTGATTGGTGCTTCTTGTTGTTGCTGTTGGTTATCACATAGTAAAGATCTTTAATACTGCGTAGAAATCCTGAAGTTCTATTGATGGTATAATCTTTGCTCCCAGTTGAAACGAACTCATCACCAGTTTGTTATGGACCTGTCACCAAATTGATATGGTCGCGTTGACAGTTGATATGAGAGGCAGTGGACTTATGCGAGAGGAAAATAATACTGACTCGCTGAACAACTCAGCTGATATGCTACACCAGCCTGTTCACCTTCCGCTTCAGTGAACTAAGTAAGTACCAAAAGACAAAAACTGGCCTGTATGACTGTTAGGATACAATTCTTACTGGATAAACGCACGTCATACTTATATATGTATTTTTAACCCCATTAAAATATTGAAGTAATTTCGATGGTTGATGACTAACAGTGGAATCCACGAGGATATGCATTTCGTCCTATTTGGGACTCGTCAGCTAACTGGATATACCTGCATTCCCCAGTGAGTGAGTGATGATGTTCCCACTGAGACTCGTACCGAGTCACCATCGTTTTAAACGTCGAAGTGTTATCATCAGACATCGTGGAAGCATCCCTACAAGGAGCCAGCATGTCATATCGAGGCCGAACACTTCCGTCCAATCAAGTAACGGTAAAATCGAAATTGAAATATACACATTAAAATCTACCTAGGGCAGTGGAAATAGACTGTTCTGATTGGTAGGCGATTCGGTTAGGTCCTCGAAAAATAAATATTTTGATTGCATGGCGGTTCGGCCAAGACTAAGTTAAGATAAAGATGATAAAATTTTACAATCATCACACCATACGGTGAATTATAAAATGATCACAATTTTAATCCGATTCCTATCAACTGAGAAATCGTAACCGATCGATTCCATCATGTCAAAGTGGTTGGATTGCTATATAACACGAAATGAAAGATGTTAGAGTTCACGAGTGTCTGAATAGTGAATGAGTTGTCCTCCTGAGTTGAACCAAATGGTGGGGTGTTGGCTGCAACTTACTGAAGAGTCCCAAAGTGGGGACGAAACAGCTATTTACTCCTACCTATAATAATAATAACAGAATAAACAGATAGCTTTATTTTGAACAAAATCTGTACTCAGTATACTGAATTCTCAGGGTAATTTATCGCACAATATTTTCTCTTCAGTCAGACAGTGGACAAAATTATCCTCAGAGGCTTTAAAATCGTCAGTCTTTTATTCTGCCATGGTCTTTATCTCTTTCCTAAACATTCGCTTCTGTTTTTAGCAATCCACTCACTACTATTATCCCTCATTGCATGTCCCTTTTGTACATTTCACTAAGTCTGTTTCCTTACCTTCTTCACACTTCTGAAGTGGCCAGTCAACTACCTTACAATCTCTACCTTAAAAAATCTTCAAACTCTTACTTACATTATGTCGTTGATTGTTACGTAATTTCCTTTTATCTTCAGTAACAGCTTCTGAGTAACTTTGTCAAGTGTACAGTGCTTAAAGATGATTTCGTCGATATGGAAAATTTTCTGCCCTACACTGCCATTTATTTAAAATAATCACTTTTACTAAAACCAAATCAACGTGGATATCACAGTATGACGAGGTTTATTACTGCATAGATGTCGTGAAGTTGCACCTGGTGAGCTCCACCATGTTGATGTGTCAACCAGATATGCGTCGATGACACAATTTTGGAGGTAGCACCGTATCATGAGTAGAGAAAATATCCCCATTTAGACATTTGGAAAACAGAAAGATTGAGCGAGGAAATATTTACTTTTCAATTAGATCCTCATCTTACTCTGGCTCTACTCTAATATACATCCATAGCATTTTTTACAATACACAACAATTTACTAAACAAGTGGTGAAATGTCTGTTAACAATAATTAAATAGTGTCAGCATGTCAATGGGTAGATAATTAACGCAGAAAATCAATACACATTTAAAAGGTAGAAATGGATAGAATAAATTAATTTTACAAGGATAACACGTAATTAAAGATGAAGTGGTCAAAATAAAAATAAAATAATTTGGACAATTATAATTTAATAGGGGGGAGGGGGGGCGACGTAGTCCTGTTTATGCATTCTTGTAACGATGGCCACGGTAAGGAAAAGTGGCTGTACAAATTTCTTCTGCACACATAGGCTTGGTTTCTTCTGGTGGATTCCGATTGCTTCAGCTGTCTGTAGAAGACGAACTCGTAGAGCAAAGTTAAGATTAGTCGGAATGCGATAAATAATTTTAAATGCAGTATTCACATCAACCTTATGCTCAGTATCAACAAGGTGTGCCAAAATAGAACTACGAATAGATCTTGTTTGTCCCTTGCTTAACCACGCTGGATGATGTTCAGAAATACGACGATGAAACTGCCTAATTGTGCGCCCAATGTGTATTGATTTTCTGCGTTAATTATCAACCCACTGACATTTTGATACTGTTTAATTGTTAACAAACATATCACCACTTGCTTGGTAAATTGTTGTGTATTGTAAAAAATGCTATATATATTAGAGTAGAGCCAGAGATGAGGATCTAATTGAAAAGTAAATATTTTTTCGCTCAATCTTTCTGTTTTCCAAGTATCATGAATAGATTACGAATCCTATATGTGTGATTATTGTATGTTGCTGAAGAGTTTCAAAACAGGACAAAACGGCTGTTTAGTTTCCCTTTTTGTTTCTAATGTTATGACCACACTGAACTGAATAAACCCGTCGTCACTTTGTTATGTCTGTGCCTGCTTATTGGTAATAACGGTAATGAACTCGACTGGTACGCTAATATGCCTATTTGTCCGTTGTACCTTCCGATTCACTGAGCCACGCAAATATCAAAAGACAAAGGCTGGCTGGCCTGTGACTGTAAGATACTGTACTGCACCGTACTGTATCGTATATTTATTAGGAAAATGACACGAGGTTTTTATACATTTTTACAACAATAAAGTAGGCTCACAGCATGGGAAATAATTGATCGCATAATCAATCACAATATGCGTGAGAAACGATGATGTACTATTTTATGCGGGATCCTATCACCTAATCATTCTCCCTTAAGTAACAGACTCTTCTATCGAAACAATTACCCGAATTTCAGGATTTCATCATGAGCTGACATTAGTTAGAGAACCATTGGAAAACCAGCTGGGAGTACTGGACAGTTGTTTCGTCCTAGTTTGGGACTCTTCATCAGTACGCACCCACCTGGGTTCGAACCCAGGAAGGTAGTTACCTGGGGTTCTAGTGGGAAGTCGTGACCAGTAGGGTGCAGTAGGTCGGGTGTGAGGACAAATACCCGCCGAAGACATTGGCTGGTGGTCGCGCTATGTCGTGAATTGGCAGAAGTTAGAATTCATGGGCCATTGGATCGGGTCCCAGTGGCTTAGTGGTATACGAGCTCGCCTTGTAACCAAAAGGTCCTGGGTTCAAATCCCGGTGGGTGCGTATTGCTGAAGAGTCCCAAACTAGGACGAAACAGCTCTCCAGTACTCCCAGCTGGTTTTCCAATGGTTCTCTAAATAATGTCAGCTCGTGATGAAATCCTGAAACCAATCAAATCACTACAAACCAACACTTGAATTACCCGAATTATTGACCGACAACTCGCATTATTTTAGAAAACAACCATACAATTTGAACGTTCATTTTTGAAATCACGGCGGTGGGATAGTGAACATAGTCAAACACACGGAAGGTCATTCATCATTCAGCAGATGAGAAGAACCTTACAAATCATAAAGTAGATACAGTATCTACTTGATTATCTGTCTCCTCCTACTACTACTTCTGAGGGATCATAGCATTCTGTGTTGCAGAGACTCCATATCAGCCTCCCTCCACACATACACACACCGCCTGAAACAGCTTCTCTAAAAATGTCGATTCGATTAACCTATCTTCCAGATATATACATATCTAGGGTTTTCCACTGAATGCACTTGCTCTTCATTGACGAGATTAGACTGGTTACAGGATTTCATCATGAGCTGACATTAGTTAGAGAACCATTGGAAAACGTGCAGGGAGTACTGGACAGCTGTTTCGTCCTAGTTTGGGACTCTTCAGCAGTACGCACCCACCAGGGTTCGAACCCGGGACCTTCTGGTTACAAGGCGAGCTCGTATACCATCAAGCCACCGGGACCCGATCCAACGGCCTATGAATTCTAACTTCTGCCTATTCTTGATATAGCGCAACCGGGAGCCAATGTCTTCTGTGGGTATTTGTCCTGACACCCGACCTGCTGCACCCTACTGGTCACGACTTCCCACTGGAACCACAGGTAACTACCTACCTGAATAGGGCCAGTCGCCAGTGAGCAACTCATATTCAAGTATTGGTTTGTAGGGATTAGACTTCAGCTCGACTATGACTGTGACAATATCGGCTGATAAATCGGTACTTTGAATCTCCACAACATGAAAATGCCGAATATCATACGCAATACATCCACATGGAAGAGGTTAAAGTAGTTCGTCTAGCATTTTACGAAGTGCAGTACTACCACGTTTTCCAGTGGTTCTCTAACTGATGTCTCAGCTCATGATGAAATCCTCCAACCAATCAAACAAAAAATCCCTACGAAAACCAATACTTGAAAATTGATCTGATATTCACTAGCGACTGGTCCTATTCAAGACAGTGACCTGGGTTTCTAGTCGGAAGCAGGTACAGCAGGTTGAAGGTGAGGCAGTGACTCATCGAAGAAGAATACATTGCGAAGTTGTCGAGCTATGTTATGAATTTGCAGAAGTTAGAATTCATGGACTGGTTGGCCATTGGATCGGGTCTCAGTGGCTGCTTAATGGTCTACGAGCTAGCTCCCTTGTAACCAGAAGGTCCTGGGTTCGAACCCTGGCAATGAATGCGCACTGCTGAGGAGTCCCAAACTAGGACGAAACGGTTGTCCAGTACTTTCTGCAGGTTTTACAATGGTTCTGTAATTGGTGTCAGCTCATGATGAAATCCTCCAAACAATCAAATCTAAATTCAAGTTTAAAATAACATAAATATTCAAAGTTCGGTTTTATGATTGTATAGATTATTATTATCAGCAGTTCAGATCAAATAATGATCAAAATAAAAGCCAGTATTATAAATGATTTAAAATACTACTTAAGAATAACTTTGACGATTGTTCAAACAATAATAATAATAACCGTAGTCATAAATCTGAGTTTATATCAATTAATTAAGAACTTGAAAAGAAATTTATTCGGTTGAGTATTCTTCGCTTTGTTGATATCAACTTCTGTATGTATACATATAGTATAATATAATATAATACAATATAATATAGTATAATATCGATTATCCGGCTCTATTTGTATAGATCTATGTGTGTATGATCAATATTTAAGGTCGACTTTATCATTTATCATGAATCATTTGAGTATAGAATACAACTATTATTATTATAATTACGATATATGAGATAATATTTCTTATAATTTAATTTGAGAATTAAAAGTGGATTTATGTATGATGTTTAAATAAATGAATTTACAACTAAAACAATTCTAAAAAACCGACTATTCCATAGTAATTTGTTTATTAGACATATCATCATACAGAGTGAAGCAGTATTGCTATTGACTGGATGACAAAGTTTCGAAGACAATTTGTGTTTATTGTTCATAATCATACTAATCAATTATAACCACACACAACTTCGGGACTTTCGTTTTATAGTTCGTCGGAAGGGACATGTGTTGAATCATTCATATTACACGTATTCTCTATCAGTTGGTCTGACAAATAAGGCTTCAGTTATCAATATCTCCCTCCTCCTTGTTACATAAGATTTTAAAACTGTCATCTTATCCCATCCATCCTATTGTATGGTTGTGTGTAATTGCATGTCGTGAGTACTACAGCTGAACTCTTCTCCAGATTTCTTATCTTAGTGTCAGGCCAACTAATCTAGATTTCGCTGCTAGGTTTTGTGCTACTCTAGTCTGACTGACCCTGTTCTACTGTGGTGAGAGCTGTCTGCAAGTCAAAAATTGTAGACAGCAATTTACGTCAATGTTACATCCCGAATCAGGGTCATGGGAAGAAAAATAATAATAATTTGCTTTATTTCAAAACAGTACTTGTGATACAGAATGGAATTCTCAGCATTTTTACTACAGTATTGCTTCCAGTTAGTAAATTATCGATAAATAGAATTCTACATAGATTAAGGAAATCACAGTTCATTATTACAACAACATATTGGCATGTCGGTAGCAAAGGTAAAGCTGAAACAGTGTTTGAAGGTGTTAGAAAAGTGGGAGCTGTCATATTAACTGGAGTAAGCGAGAGAAAGAAACAAAGCAGCACATTACGGAAAAAAAGAGAGAGAGAAAGGAAAAGAAAGAAAGAAAATATTGTACCTATTAATGATGTGAGTAGGAAAGACGAGATCCAGTTGTACTACTGACTATTTAATGAATTATAGGTGTCACGCTTAATGCTTTCTTTATCACACAGAACACGAGCTAAGTAGGGTATGGTTGAGTTTTTGTACTTACTAGTGAGAGCATATAGTTTTCTATATAGGCTTCTGGTTTTGCCCTGGTGAAATACAAGGGGAGAGTTGTGAATGAATAGGGTGGTTTGAATTAGATAGAATGGATTTAGTCCATTTTCTACATGAGTTCAAGTGCCTGTCGACCAGAATATTAACAAGCTGGTTAAGTGGCACATTGCTTACCCTGATGACAACCTTTAACATCCTGCGTAATGAGGTATAATAGTCTTTCTTCAGTAGCCCGGGAAAAACTAAGGGGAACAATAGAGAATAATAGGCAGAATGCGGGAATTAACGAATTGTAGGAGTAAGGGTTGAGTTATACCAGAATATTTTAACCTCTTGATGTAGAAGGTAAGACGGGATATTTTCTTAGAAATTGCCAAGATATCAGACGACCAGGAAAGATCAGCAGATAGAATGACGCCTAGGTATTTAATTTCCGATTTGGTTTCTATTTCAGTGCCGTTTATGTTGCATACCTCGTGAGAGGCAACCAGTTTGTTTAGGTCGGATTTATGCCTAAAGGTGAAATTGACTGTTTGGCATAACAAAGACTAACCTTTGGGAACTCAACAACCAATCACAGCAAACTTAACGGGTGCAAATACGATTCGCACACATATGGCTTAACTTTCTGAGGAACTGTCACAAACGGTACAGAATAATCTTTAGCAAGAAAACAACCAATCACAAGAGGTCGCTTCTTCGCTGACAGTATTGTACATAAAAAATTTACAAATATCTGTTGATTTTCTGAATAAAAGATCTAGGCCCTCGTCTCCTGTTTTTGCACTACCTATTTGCCCTATGTATTTGACCTGAAAATCATTCCAGCAGGGTATTAGATAAACTAAATCGCTTTGTTTAATTGGTTCCACTGGTAGGATCCTTTAACCGACAAAGCTTGTTTCTAATTGAGTTTGTGGGTGGTTTGAATGCCAGCCACTTTTATTCCTGCCTTGTTAAGAATTCTCAGCCGTGAGGTGGTTTCTGAGGTTCCTTCTCTGTATGGAAGTACTACTTATGATCCGAAATTCCTTATTGTTGGTGTTGTCATTATTCTGTGCGTGTTCAACATCCATGTCGTCATTAATAGTAATAATGTTACCCAATGTAACAAGGTGGAGGGAGAGATTGATAAGGGAAGCTTTTTTTGTCGAATCAACTGAGAGAGAACACGTGTCATAGGAATGATTCAACACCTGTCCATTTGGACATCTGGAGAATCTTACTACCCTTACAACGACAAATAGGAAAGACTAAAGAAAACTGTACAATATAAGTTTCGAAGTTGTGTGTGGTTATAATTGATTGGTATGAGCATGAACAATAATGAATTGTGTTTGAAACTTTGTCATCCGATAAATAGCAATACTGTTTCACACTGTGTCTGATATATGTAATAAACAAACTAATATGGAATTACCTACTACAACAGTGTTCAAGTTTTACACATACATCGATAAAAAAGTCTATTTGTGAAATACTCAAAAAAATATTTCAAGAAATTTGATTTATTAGGCATTGCTCTTGCTCTGTGGACCAAGCACTTTAATTAGATTTTGTTTGCATAAAGCAGGAGTTCATCCATTTCCTTGATTTTTTCTGATATTCTATTTACTATTACATTTTTATACTTCTTAGATTTTATAGGCCTTTCAGGCTATACCTCAGTTAGGTAACCATTGAAAGCCAGCCAGCGAGTACTGGACAGCTCTCTTTTTCATCCTAAATTTGATGATCATCGGCCATGGTTCGAACCCAGGACCTTCCAATTACAAGGCCAGCGAGCTCGTAGACCATTAGGCAGCCACTGGGACCCGATTCAATGACCAGCCCATGAATTCTAACTACTACCAATTCGTGATTTAGCACGACTGGCACCAACCAATGTCATCGGTGGGAAATTCATCCTCACACTTGACTGGTTGTATCTCACTGGTCACGACTTCTCACTAGAACTCAAAAGAACGCCATTAACGAACATCAGATTAATTTTCAAGAGTTGGTTTCTAAGGATTAGATTTGTTTCCACGAGCTGATCACTGATTGATATCAGTTAGAGAACCATTGAAAGCGAGGGAGTACTGGACAGCTGTTTCGTCATCCTAGTTTAAGAATCATCGACAGTACGCACCCACCACCATGGTTCGAACCCAGGACCTTCAGGTTATAAGGCAAGTTCGTATACCATTCAGTCATTGGGACCCGGTTCAGTAACCCATGAATTCGATCTTTCTAATGGTTCTCTAACCGATATCGATCCGTGGTCTATCGTAAAAAAACAGAATCTCTACAAACTAATTCTCGAAAATTATATATCTTTCGTGAACTGTAATTCCAAATCGATAGTATTTTTAAAAAAACCCAATATTGTTAATGACAATTATTCCAGAATATTCCATATATATATATATATATATATATATATATATATAAACACGCATCGGCATTATATTATCGCCCCAATGAGACCCATTCAAACATCAAATTCACCATGGAATATGAACATAAAAATGAGTTCAATGTAGATAGAACAAACGAAGGTACGATCAAAAAGTCCATCTGTAGAAAAGTCTGGCAGTTAGCAAATCAATCCAGGAACCTACCGTCCTACACATATCTGGAAGTAAATTGAGTGCATCAGTGGCTTAGCGGTAGAATGCTGGCCAACAACGTATGTATTCCGGGATCGGTCTCCAGCCGACGCACTCCTCTATCTCATTAGACCGTAATAAGATCGGTAATGAGGGGATGTTTGGCGTGAGGCTAGCAACCCTACCCCGCAAAAGAAACACCACTACTACCGAAACTTCAAGTCTCTAGCTTGAAGCTTTATGTTCCACTGCAAACGTAAAGGAATAAATATGAAAAATAAATTGAGATAGGTTTCAGGATTTCATCATAAAATGACATCGGTTAGAGGACCATTGGAAAACCATACAGGGAGTACTGAATAGCTGTTTCAATTGTCTTAGTTTGGGATTCTTCAGTATTACGCATCCACCAACAAGGTTCATACCCAGGACCTCCTGGTTACAATGACAGTGAGCTCGTAGACCACTCAACCACTGGGACCCGATCCAATTGGCAGCCTATGAATTCCAACTTCTGCCAATTCATGATATGGTGCTACTACTAACTAGTTTGACATAGATGAGATCGTGTGAGGAAAGAACAACAGCTTATACGTGATCTTCGAGTCAGCTAAAAACAAGTGAAGACGACAGGATAAGGTGGAGGAAATGTACTGTCAGAGTCCTATGTTCAACTCGGAACCCAAAAGAATAATAATAATGATAATAATAATCATGAAATCAATACATCATCATTAATCTAAAATGCTTGAATTGAGCAATCTTCATTCTTTAATTTCTGAAGCATAATCATTTTCCCCCAGTGCTTCTATTAAGCTATATTTTAAACGAAAATTAAGTTCAAAATTCAATGGGAGTAAGTAAGGATACAATAAATCTGTTACTATGGTAACTAGAATAAACAAAAACAGAAAATCTATGAATTGATAGTTAAAAATTCAAAACAGTTATAATAAATAATTACTATTGTTCAATAGTGATCAGTAAACTCCATAACAGAAAGAAAAAAGGCAACAATAAAAACATGTAACCATAGATTTCATTTGTGGAATATTCTAGAAAGTATAATTTTTCATAAAAAAGCAATCAATAAGGAAAAATGATGTGAAACTTTTCATGAAATACTGCACTTTGAAAGAAGCATTTACGAAAAAAAACAGAATAAGATTTTCAATCTTACAGAAAAGCGTATGACCTTAGCTACTATACTACTCAAGAGGTGGACACCTCATCTCACATGAATAAATGGTTGGAGGGTGAGGTGTTCAACTTCATGTTTTGTGTTGGGCGAGAAGATGTGGACGATCTGATTGTTCCAGTGCCTCTTAATTCTCAGCTGGATTGTACTAATGTGGGGAGAGATGTCTGCAAGTCGAAAATTAGCAGACGGCAATTTACGTCAATACCATGCCCCGAATCGGGTTCATGAGAAAAGAAAACAGTAACAAAGACTAACCTTGAGGAACCCACCAACCAATCACAACAAACTTAACGTGTGCAAATATGATTCGCAGATATATGGCTTAACTTTCTGAGAAACGGTCACATGCAGTACAGGATAACCCTTCATCAAAAAAACAACCAATCAGATGTTGCTTCTCTGATAAAAATCTATAAATATCTCTTGATTTCTTCTATAAAGGATTTGTTTCCTGGCCCTTGTCTTCTGTCGTTACACTAAGATGAACAGCTTTCTATCCTGAGTCAGCAAGTGGTCTTTGTCTAATGATCTTAAAGTAAATCCTTTCAAATATCAGACTGTTAATTTCAGTTTTAGATGTAAAAGACAGTTAAATTGACGAGAATGATATAGAAATCAAGATAGACGTTGAGTATCTTGGACAAGTTCTTTTTTCTGATCTATCCTGGTCTTCCGACTTCTTAGCAATTTATAGGAAAATTTTCTATTTGACATTTTACATTAAGAAGTTTAGGCATTCTGGCATAACTCAATCCCTTCTCCTCTTACAGTTTGTCAACTCTTTCATCTTACCTATTCTTCTTTACTATTCACCCTTGCTTACTCTTTCCTGGATTGCTTAAAAAGACTGTGTCATACTTTGTAGGATTCTAAAGACTGTCAGTAAGGCGAGTGGTATGCCACTGGGCCATATCGTTGACATCGTCATTATTGTTAGGCACTTGATTTCAAGCAATAAATTTCTCAGACTGTTGGCACCTACTTTACCAGCAGCTTTCACACCTTGCATCCCCTCAGGTAGAACAAGAATTCATCTCAAAAGACTTTATGCACGCACGTCTAAGTATAAAACTCCACGATACCATATTTGGCAAGTATATTATGTGGTGAAAACCTTCTTTCCACTAATAAATAAACATTTTTCCCCATCCTTATCCCACTATTTGTCTTGGAATAAAACAGATTATTGGTATTGAAATGATTAGACATCGAAGAAACAGAACAACCTGGGAGATTTGTATTTCATGGAAGGTCTACATCTGGTGTCGGACAAACTTGAAGACTTACAAGTGAAAACTAACAGGTTGATAGAATTGACAGCGAGGACAGAGTTTTAGGTCAGCATAGAAAAGACAGAAGTGATGAAGATATTCAATCAATCAACCAGGTCTCGATGCAGGAAGAGATCAACCCAGATGATGAAACCTATAAAAGATGTTCAAGGGAACCTACTCACCAAGGAGGAGAAACAAATAAAACCATCGGGTGATAAATTTAAGGAACTTTTGAATCGACCATCACCTGCAACTCGTTCAGAAATACCCCCTGAACCACCAGCATGCACACGACTGCCTGCCAATGGACATCAATCCTCTAACGTAAGCAGGAACCTTGAATGAGATCAAGCTACTGAACACCGGCTGGGGAGGCAGCAGGACCAGACGGAATCCCCCCACTCTGAAGCACTGAAAACTGGCTCAGAGATTGAGGAAGATATTTTCCTGTCATTATTACAAAAGTTTTTGAAGGAAGGAAAGGTGCCTACCGATTGGAGAAAATGCTGGCTACATTGTCAAACTACCAAAGAATGGTGACTTGGGCCTCACTCTGCAAGAACCGGCGTGGAATAATGCTCTTGTCCACGCAAACTAAAGTACTAAGTCGCGTCATCCTGGAGAGAACAAAAAATGCATTGAATGCAGAACTCCATCGATAGGAATTAGTTGGATTCAGGAAAGGCAAATCATTCGAGGATCGAATCGCAATTCTTAGCATCATCATCATCGAATAAATCAGAGAATGACAGTCAAACCTTCACCTCAATTTCGTCAACTTCGAAAAGGCCTTCAACTGACAACGTTGACAGACAAGTGATTTGGAAACTGCTTCAACACTACGGCGTGCACTGCCCAAATCTTTATCGACCTCATTCAACAGCTGGTTATATGACAATGAGGCCTCGTGTCAGGTGATCCATAACGAAAAGTTCAGTGAAGCATTGGAAGTGACGAGGTGACTGCCTGTTATTACCCACGATGATACTCTTAATTGTGGTGGACTGGATTATGCATCAGACTGTGCGATAGGAGTGAGAAGACAGGAAGACGTCGAAATGACCGATAAAAAGACACTAGAAGATCTGGATTTCGTGTGTGGATGATCTATGTTTAATGTCACTCACACAACTGAAGACTTGCAGGCGAAAACCAACATACTGGCTGAAGAAGCAGCCAGGCAAGACACGACTGCAGGTGAACACAAAGAATACTGAGGTGATTAAGATAACCAATCAACCAACATCAGCAGCAACAAAACCCAGCATCAATCACCATCAACGTGAGAAATTTAACAGAAGTTACTTCCTTCACTCATCTAGGAAGCACGGTTTCAACCACAGGCGGCAGACGGCACGGATGAAGATGTGAAAGTCAAGCAGTGTCGGAAAGGAAAGATACGTCTTCATCAGTCTGAAACCGGTTTAGAAATCTTCTGTTTTCACTCAGCATAAAGAAGAAGATTCGGATATTCAACACCGGTTTTAAGTCAGTCACTTCCTCTATGTGCATCAGAAACTTGCATTGCGCACACGTCACGAAGAGCGTTCCCGACAAGCCACCGCAGACTTTTATCAGCAGCTGCCCCCTTCGCTGGCTCCATATTGGAGATCAAACGACCAGTTAGAAGGAATTAGCAACAAGAAACTCTGGGAACAAATATGTAGGAGGAAATGGAGATGGCTGCACACACGCCACCAAGGAGGCTGCCGAATGACATCGCGCTCGGTGCAGGCCATCGCTCGAGTGGAATCCCAGTGGGAAGCGGCGAGTGGGTCGTTGGTGCGTGGATGAGATAGTATGACGAGGAGGAGTAGGAGATGAGAGATTATCGGCAGTCGTGGAGTTGGGTTAAAATGACTTCAGACAACAGGATAAAATGGAGATGTGCTGTTGAAGCCCTGTGTTCCACTCGGAACATCAATTCGCCTAAATAGCTAACTAGAATTTGTCTCTCAGACTTAAGTCTAACTGGGTAGATAATCCACTGATGAGGTGGACCACAAATGAATGGAACGGTATTCCAGTGATTTCAGATCGCTTCTCCTATCTGGTGAGCAAATTTTATTGCCTATAAGAGTAATATCTAACTACTTATATCAGTCAACCAGTTAGTAGTATATAGCACCAAACAGTCTAATTTTATTGATTACTATTTAAGCAAAAAAATGAACCGATTAAGTAATGCTAGATTGTAAGGAAAGTAAATCAAAATATGTTTTAAGAGATGTGAAGATGTGCCTACTATCTCCAATGATTTTCCTGATTGCGGTAGACTGGATAATGCGACAGACAGTGGCAGGCAATGAGGAGACGGGCATAAAATGGACCCACACAAAAAAACTTGCAGGATCTGGACTTCGCCGATGACATACATGTCTGATTTCCCACAAACTGGGAAATATGCAAGTGAAAAGCAACAAGTTGGTGATAGAAGAAGCATCCAGAGAAGATAGGACTAACTTCAGGTGAACATAGAGAAAACAGAGGTAGATGATGAAGATTCCTGGCCAACAGCAACAACAACAGACAACAATCAGAATAAATGGGAGAAATCTGAAAGAAGCAACCTCCTTTACCTACCGACCTGGGAAGCATCGTTTCAACTACAGGTGGACAGAACTGATGAGGATATCAAAGCAAGAATGGGGAAAGCAAGACAAGCTTTCATTTCTCTCAAGTCTGTGTGGAGGTCAATAGCACTCAGCATGAAAAATAAGATCCGGATTTTCAACTCCAATGTGAAGTCAGTGCTACTTTATGGATCAGAAACTTGGTGCCGCGTCATGAAGAGCACTTAGAACAAACTACAGACCTTCATCAACAGCTGTCTTCGCCCAATACTTGCCAAGATCAGATGGCCGGCCAGAAAAGATCACCAACAGGGATCTCTGGCAATGAACTAACCAACCCAGGAGGAACCGATTGTGCAAGAAATATACAGGAAGAAATGGAGGTGGATTGGTCATACTCTGAGAAAACCATCAATAGTGACATCACACGCCAGTCCATAGCTTGAGTGGAACCCGAATGGGAAGCGGCGAGTTGGTCGTCAGTGCGAGGGTGACATGGAGGAGGTCATGTGAAGAAGAGATGAAAGTATGTGGGCAGACGTGGACCAGGTGAAACCGTTGTTGGGGAACCGGACGCAGTGAAGACGTGCGACTAAAGCCCTATGTTTCTCTAGGATCTAAAAGAAACAATAATGATAAGAGAGGGGTTGAAAATATAAGTAAGGGGTGGTGGTGATAACGTTATCAGTTGGTTAGGTCTCAGTAGGCCAACAAAGGGGGGATAATGGCTGTATAAACTTCTTTTAAATGCATGGTTTAGGCTTAATAGTTCGTTTAAAATTTCTAATGGGCATTTTTCATCTATTTCAAAGGCCTCTGAAGATTTAATGAAGCTAGAAGACAGATCAGCGATTGCCGAACACCCGATAGAAACGAGACACAAGATTGGATTTGATAGGACTAAGGTTCTACAGAAAGGTTTTGGTTCGTAATAAGAAAGACTGACTACAGAAGCCCTACATACATGGGTGAATCCCAAAAGCTGTTGCATGGCAAGTCCTGATCATTGTTTCACTAATCGATCATACTTAATCTAAATTCCCGATTGTCTATATCTTCTTTATAGAGGGGCTAACAAATGATTTACAGTTGTTTCCCCATACGCACATGCACACACACCATTGTATACCACTTTTTTTTTCATATTCAGTTATCTACAACCATGAACTTTGGTCGAACGTAATCACAAAAATCTAATGCAGCAGTACACACTGTTTACAGTATTTAACAAAAGTAGACTAATATTTGTAAATCTGAGGTCAAAATCTGATCACAACTCATACGATTTTGTTTATTTATTATACATGTTGATGCCTGTTTCATGACTCATATGATTGAACAAAGTTTTTAAAAAACAAGAGATATCCTTTAATGTACGTAAACCTCTGTTATGTTAATTTCGATTAATTTCCCTGAAGAAGTTCGGGCCAGTTTGCCGAACGTAGGAAACGTTGGAATTACTTATACCTCAATTTCTCTGAGATTTTACAAATATAATTTTTTACATATGTCTACTTCTCACTCGGCGTCCAATTGTATTTTGGAATTATTCAGTCAAATTTTGATCACAATTCATATGAATATTACTCATTTGGTTACAGGATTTCATCATGAGCTGACATCGGTTAGAGAAGCATTAGAAAACCAGTCAGGGAGCACTGGATAGCTGTTTCTCCAGTCCTAGTTTGGGACTCTTCATCAGTACGCACTCACAACCAGAGTTCGAACACAGGACCACCTGGTTACAAGGCTAGAGACCTCATAGACCATTAAGCGCCAATCCAATGGTCAGCCAGCCCATGAATATTCTAACTTCTGCCAAGTATCTATCCTCACACTCGA
This sequence comes from Trichobilharzia szidati, assembly GCA_944472155.2. Lineage (NCBI taxonomy): Eukaryota > Metazoa > Platyhelminthes > Trematoda > Strigeidida > Schistosomatidae > Trichobilharzia > Trichobilharzia szidati. The sequence goes on from OX235274.1 coordinate 135,272,231, forward strand.
CCTGCTGTACCCCACTGGTCAAGACTTCTCACTAGAACCCAGGTAACTACCTACATACCTACCTGAATAGGGCTAGTGGCTAGTAAGCATCACATTGATATTCAAGTGTTGATTTTCAGCGTACTGCTGAAGAGTCCTAAAATAAGGTGACGAAACAGCTGTCCAGTACTCCCTGTCTGGTTTTCCAATCGGGTTCTCTATTTGATGTCAACTCGTAATGAAATCCTGTAGCCAATGAAATCAGATCCCCTGTGCAAAGCAACAGTTGAACATAATTTATCTATTTTAACTTTTCATCTCGCCATGATTTTAAGAGATAATACTAATTCCTTCATCTTTTTATTTTCAAAACTTTATCTAGTACCAGCTGTTTCATCTGATTGTTATTTTTTTCTTCTAAGAACAAAGGTGAGCATCGTTTTGTATAATTCAGTGTGAATTTGAGATTTCTGACTTTACTACTTTTTTTGTACTCACAATATGTATGTGTATTTATTTATATCCGTATGTGTGATGTGTGTGTGTGTGCGTGCAAGTTCTAGTGCACATGCATGCGTACACGTGGCAAGAAGCATACTCAGTTTGTTCGAAACACTCGTAATTTAGTTAGTTAGTTAGTTTGTTTATTTGAATGAATCAATTGATTCCATTGAACACTTTGAACGACCATTATTTAGGTCATAGTTGATGTGTTTTTTATATTTTTATAATTACTTATTCTCACTTCCATAAAATATATATACACATATCACACTAGTCTAATTCTGTTAGTTTACAGTGTACGTGCGTGTGTGTGTGATCTAACACATTTTGATGTGATTGTGTTCTTGTTAATATGCACTTAATTTTTCTAAAATGCTACACTTATTTTTTACAGTATAGTGATGTTCATATTTTCCGCCATTTTATGACCTCTGAATCCTATTGGTTGTTAACTATTATAGCTTAACAAATCAAAGCCATTCTAATCAAGGTCATTTGCTGTTCAAGAATTAGTTTTTAGGGATTTGATTGGTCCTTCAAGTTTGACCACGGATTGATATCAGTTATCAGAGAACTATTGAAAACTAGCACGGAGTACCGGAGAGCTATTTCTCATCGGGAGTACGAAACTAACACCAAGGGCTTCCCGTTACACAAAGCAAGCTCGTAGACCATTCAGCCACTGGGATACGACTCAATAACCAATCCATGAATTCTTATTTAATATAGCGAAAATATTCATTCAGACATCTATCAAACACCAAAATAATTGAGCAAAGAATATCCTTTTCGATAATTTCCTCTTCTGGCTCTACAATTATATATGCAAGTTCATATACATAGAATATTCTAGAATAGTAGTCAATAACAATATTAGTGTGTTTTTTAAATAATATCGATTTGTTAAGTAAGATCACAATGGAATTACAGTTCATTAAAGATGCCTAAATTATAATAATAATAAAGATACAGTAGCAAATAGAATATCAATTAAAATTAGGAAAATCCCACAAAAATTCAGGATCATTCAAACCTGGATGGCTAAGGTAAGGATAATGTCTGAACTAACTTCTTTTGGGTGCATAAATAAGGCTTATTAATATGGATCCCCACAGCCTCAGCAATATTTAGAAGTCGAACTCTTAAAGCGAAATTGAGATTCGTAGGTATGTGGTAAATGACCCTAGAGAGCATGATTAACGTCAATCTTGTGTTCTGTCTCCGCAAGATGAGACAGAATAGCGCTGCGAATAGATTTTGTTTGTCCTTTACTTAACCACTATGCAGGATGATGTTCGGAAATTCGACGAGAAACACGCCTAACTGTATGACTTATGTAACTGGCTCACTCCACAGGAGCAGTTAAATTGGTAGACACCAATTCGTGGCATATTTAGCTCAACCACGAGTCAATGTCATTTATTCTTATTTCCGACCGGATGGACACCCCTGGTCACGACTTCTCACTAGAAGTGCAGCCAACTTGTAGTCCTGTAGCCAGCCAGTCACTAGCGAGAATCAGAATAATTTTTATTTTTCAAGTTTAATCACAGATTGCTATTAGTTTGAGAACCAGCATAGAGAACTGGACAGCTGATTGTTTTGTCCTAGTTTCAGACTCATCAACAGTCACAGTTCATAGGCTGGTAATTGAGCCGGACACCAAAAGGCTGAATGGTCTCCAAGGTAGCTCATCTTGTTGTAACCAGAAGGTTCTGGCGTCGAACTCCATTATTGGTTGAGTATTGCCGATGAGTCCCAAACTAGGACAACAGAAACAGCTGTCCAGTACTCCCTGTCTGGTTTTCCAATGGTTCCCTAACCAACGTCAGTTCATGATTAAATCCTCAAACAAAACTAATGATCGGATATATTGAAAATTGAGTTTCACAATCATGACAGGAGGTGAGAAGTTGAGGATAATTATAACTAATCAGTCGCGTAATAGTATGGTGAGTTGAAGCCAAGTCAAAGAAATAAATTACGTCAAGGCAAAAGATTATGCAATCAGATCAGACTGCTGAATTACCGACAGTAAGGCATGACTGAGTAGTGAATCTTTCTGAAAACTCACATAAATCAGGTTTCATACGTTTGATATCGATTGCATCGGCGAATTTGAGGGAGGGTGGAATTATATTCTCTTAATAATCTTGAAGAATTCCACAGTGTCGTCCACCTCATCACTCGTAACTACAAGATGTCTGGCAATAGTACCGGGTTGAACAGAAAAAGTTCGTGGTCTTAATCCCTCTATGCTAAAGCATGGTAATCCCCAATCATATTCTGGCTCTACCAATTTTTCATTTTTGTCTATTCAATTTGTATTCTCTTCCTGTATAAGGTCAATTGTTACTATTATTATTATTCTCACTTTCAAATGACCCCAGTATTATTTCACTTGTTCCACTTGTCATTCTAAATCAATTCCTTTTTACATTAAATTCTATGCTCTTAAATTTCACACAATATTACGTAACGTTTTTACTTTATTCGATTTGTCTACTAATCTTATCATTGCACACCCTTTTTCAAGTTCTATCCATCCTATGAATTATTCTATATATGACATTAATTTGTTTTGCCACTTGACATTTAACTCTGATTATAATCACAAACATTTTAGTTTTAATTGTATTTCATACTACTAATATAATTATTTTATGCATTCACACCTATGTTTCAATTCCCTCACCGGATATAACTTCTTAAGAAAAACCATAAATATATGATTGCACAGCTTGATGATAAATTCGTTGAAAAGAGACTCTTTGCTGAATCACTTTTTTTGATTTTCTGTATGTTGCAATGGGAATTTTCTATGAATTAAAGATATGTCCTAATACCGATAGCCCACCCCCTCCCCAATTTAACTACTACCACAGATATATGCAAACTTGCCTACACAATAACATTCAACATTAGGAGGAAGGTATCAATCAACCTTTTATCGCATCAAACAGTATTTTGTTGTTCCATAAAAGGAAACCAACTTGACTGCAGGATAAAGCTTTTGACTAGAGAAGTATTCCGGCCATCGTAAATCGAGTTAAGCAAAAAACAGATTTCTTATTTTATTGTGCTTTAATTTAGTATACTTAGATGTTCAGATCTTCCATAAATGTTGATGAATTTCCAAGGGCGGGGGTAGGTATTTATGCAATTAAAAGGAGTTCAACGAAGAGTTACTCTTTCTCCGATATCACTCTCAAGCTGTACACTCGCAATTTCTATAGTTAATTGTCTTAGCAACAACCGGAATATTTCCAAGGTTGTTGTGATAACTCAAATGAACTGAATAAATCCGTTGCTACTTTGTTATATCTGCGCTTGCTAACTGTTATCACGGTAATGAACTCGACTGGTACGCTAATATGCCTGTTTGTCCGTTGTACCTTCCGATTTACTGAGCCACGCAAATATCAAAAGACAGAGGCTGCTGGCCTGTAACTGTAAGATTTTGTTTTGTACAATTCATTTATTAGGAGTCGAAACATCATATTTATATATATTTAATTTATCACAATACATTTGGCTTACAACTGTGAGAGTGGACTGTTCTTGTTGGCTGGAAATGTCTATTCTGAATGGCTGGGGGATCCGACAGAGACCAAGGTGAGACAAAAGACGATGAATTGATCGCACACGATTCGTGAGAAAGGATGATATACTATTTTATGCTGAGTTCTATCAGTTGTATCATTAGAATTGTAAATTTTAGATAACAAATTTCGTTAATCGGTTGGAAACTAAATTAAGTAAGAAAGTTGAGTGACGTGATCTAATTGATGGAGACTCATCGGCAGGAATACTAAGAAACCGTCTGTCCTGCTCAGTGAAGAAGACCTTCGTCACGGCTGAACTCTGACTAACCTTCTCTAATAAACCAATGATTCGTAAAAACGTGAAGGATAAGCTACCACTGCTGACTTGCCTCATCAATATGTTCCTACCAATTCATCTGTTCGTGTGGAGGTAGGTATGTCAGCCGTATCCAGCGTTCGCTATCCAGATGTATCATCGAACACTTATCCTCATCGTTTTATAAAGGAGAAGAAAGGCCCCCCAACAGTAGCTCTATCCTGGAACACCTGGTTGAATCTCGTGTCCACCAAGCAAACCCACGAAACAACTTCAAAGTTATCTACAGAATACGCCGGAATCTTTCTGAAAGAGTACAAATCAAACTTCTTCAAACAGCAGACGCAATGGCAATTCACATGTTGAATCCTGAACTCTGGGCATTTGATAGCAGTCAGTCATTAAATCTACAGTGAACCTGACCTATCTGAACATCGAATACGGAATTTCGTTTCGTCTTTTTCTAGCTTGTTTGTTTCTTAATTGTATAATATTTTCTTCCCTGCATCCCTTATTACCACTGTTGTTAGCTTGACTTTTTGTTCAATTTTAATTTAAGTTGAGCTCTAGTCAACCGCGTCAGTTAAATTGCGTTACACAACTTGTTTATTTAATTTTATTTTCTAACCAATTAGCGAAATTTGTCATCTAAAATTTTACAGTTCTAATGATACAACCTTGGAAATATTGCTTTTGTTGTTAAGACAAATTTACAATATACATATATGCAATTG
>OX235274.1:135277808-135309504 GCA_944472155.2 Trichobilharzia szidati
ATACAAGAGTTGACAAATTGTGAAAGTAGTGGTTGGGTGATTCCAGATTGTCTAAGTTTCTTAATGTAGTAGGTAAGACAGAACACTTTCTTAGAAATTGTTAGCATATGAGATGTCCAAGTAAGGTCAGAGGATAGAACTAGACCGAGGTATTTTGCATTAGACTTAGTTTCAATTTTAGTCCCCTCAATGCAACAGTCTTCATGAGAACTTACTAGTGTTTGTAGATCTCGTTTATGCCTAAGGGAGAAGTCAATAGTCTGGTATTTTGAAGGATTCAGCATGAGACCATTTAGTTTGGACCACTCACTGATGTGCGACAGGAAGCTATTTAATTTGAGACAGTCTGACTGAGACTTAATGGGAAACGATACAGACAGGTCATCTGCATATTTGACGAAGTTGATTTCATTTGAGAGAGGTAAATCATGTAAGAAGAAGGAAAAGAGAAACGGAGAAAGAACAGCATCCTGAGGAACTCCAGCTTCAGTAAGCAATGGAGAGGAAGATACACCATTATATACCGTGTACTGCATCCTATTAGAGAAGTAAGAGTGTAGCCAGTTGATAGCCCAGGGCTCAGTTTGTGTAAGGCTAAGCTTGTTTAACAATAGGCCTCTAGGTACAGAGTCGAAAGCAGATGTATAGTCAAGGAACGTACAACGGACAAATTTGGCCCCTTTGTCTAAGGAGGATACAATGTTGTGATGAAACACAGCAGCAGCGTCCAAAGTACTTCTACCCTGTTTGTAAGCAAACTGCTTTGGATCATTTGAGAAACTTAGGGAGAGAACAAGTTTTAGTAACAATAATTTCTCCATTAGTTTCAAAAAAGGAGAGGTGATAGCGATAGGTCTGAACTTAGCATTATTACCAGAGCCTGACTTGGGTACAGGGATGATTTTAATATCTTTCCACAGAGAAGGTACAACATTATTAGAAAAAGAAGTATTAAAAATGTTTGTAAGTGGGTTGCTTAAAATATCAGCACATTTCCTTAGGACAATGGCAGGTATACCATCAGGGCCTAGACTCTGGGAAGGTTTAAGAGATTTTAAACATTTAAGAACAACAGAAGTCTTAAAACTATTAAAGTCACTGGTCATGTTATTTGTTACATTGAAGCTAAAAGGTACATTGGGAAGGCGGATAAAAGATCTATTAAGAGTATTTTCATCAATAGAGGGAGCACAAGAACTATGCTTACCACAACCTGTAATTTCTTTGAAAAGCTTCCACATGTTCCCAGGAGTTTTACATGACAAAATTCTTTGATTATAAATATTGTTTAACCTCTTGATTTCGGATTTAATTTGTATGTTTATTCTCCTAAGACCAGCTTTATTCTTAGCCTTGTACAGTCTCTTTTTTTCTCTTTGAAGCTTTTTGAGATGAGGGGAAGAGAAATGGTCTATTCTTTTGAAAAGTATCTGTTTTGGACAGCATACATCAAGGCAGAATTTAAGATAGTCAGTCAGATTGGAAATAGTATCATCCAGTGTGTGCTCAGTGGAAAGTTCCCAGTTTGTGTCATTTAACATACATCTTAGTTTGAGCACGTTTTCTTATGAGTGACATCTTCGTTGTGTTTTCCTGGAGAGAATCGAGAGGATATCAGAGTGATATCTGCTATATATCTTGGGTAATATCCGAATAATGCCATGATCAGAGTTCATTATAGGAGCACGTCTGCGTGCTTCATATATTTCCGCATCATTGGCAAATACTAGATCCAGCGTTTCATCAAGTCGAGTTGGAAATTTGACAATGTTGACATGACCTAATAATTCAAGAAAAGAACAGTCACAGGTATTGAAATCTCCTGTGACAACTGATAAAGAGTTTTCAAGATGTGTTACAGCGAATGCTGTGAATTCATCGGCAAAATCAGATAGATCCGAGGCGAAACAGCCAGGAGTAACATAAATGTTTGAGATGAAGACGTATTTAAACTTGGATAAGTGTTTCGGATGACATTTGACTGTAATACAATCAATAAAGTCACTAGAGAAAGAAAAACATACATTATTTGAAGTTGACCACTGAGAATGAATGAAGGTTGCGACGCCACCACCTCTTTTCTTTCTAGAGCATATTCGATCTTGTCTAAACAATGTGAAACCATTTAGAGAAACCAGGTTGTCGTCATAAAGAGAATGGAGCCATGTTTCTTGTAATGCGACTATCGCCGTATTGTGATAAGTATCAGATGATAAGAGAGACTGGAGATGCATAATTTTGTTGGGAAGTGAACGGCAGTTTAAACTGACAATAACAGGAATAGTTGTGCGATATAAAGGTGTCCGTTTTAGAGCACGTTGCCAACCATCATGGTGTTTTCGCTTAGTTTTATCAGATGCATGAAAGTCATATGGTTTAAAACATTTAATGAATTCATTATAGTATTTGATACGATTTGTGATCATATTTTGTTAAAATTAAAAATGAAAACATGATGTATTAGATACAAATGTGTAGATGTACAGAAAGGTAGCCCAGATGTCAAACAGGCCGCCGGTGTCTCATCTGATTTTGTCCCATGTTCTCATTGACCATGCATATTAAAAAACTATCTGACTATTGTTCCATCCCACCCCATCTTATACTTGTTCCACAATACACTGTCTGATATGATTCTAATTTGCCTTTACTGGCTGGCTATTGTATGCTTAACCTAATGGATTTATAATTGTAGAGCCTGAAGAAGAATTTATTGAATAAATAAATAAATATTTCGCTCTGAATAAATTTGGATTTGTTGATATTCGCGGTAGGTGACCCTGAAAGCCTGGTGAACATCAATCTTGTGTTCTGTCTCTATCCATAAGATGAGATAGAATAATGCTGCGAAGAGATTTTGTTTGTCCTTTACTTAATCACTGGGCGCGATGATGTTTGGAAATTCGACGAGAAACACGCCTAATTGTACGGCCTATGCAACTAACTGACTCACTCCACAAGAGAAGTTAAATTGGTAGATACCAATTCGTGGCATATTTAGCACGACCACGAGTCAATGTCATTTATTCTTACTTCCAACCGGATGGACACCACCGGTCACAACTTTTCACTAGAAGTGCAATCAACTTCTCCTTGTAGCCAGCCAAACACTAGCGAGAATCAGAATATAGTTTTTGTTTTTCAAGTTTAACCACAGACTGATATTAGTTTGAGAATAAGGGAAAACCAGCATGGAGAACTGGACAGCTGATTGTTTTGTCCTAGTTTCAGACCCATCAACAGTCACAAATCATGGGCTGGTAATTGAGCAGGGTCCCAAAGGTTGAATGGTCCCCAAGGTGGCTCATCTTGTTGTAACCATAAGGTTCTGGCTTCGAACTCCAGTATTGGATGAGTATTGTCGATGAGTCCCAAACTAGGAAAATAGAAACAGCTGTCCAGTACTCCCTGTCTGGTTTTCCAATGGTCCTCTAACCATATTAGTTTGTTTATTAGATATATCACACAGTGAAACAGTATTATTTACTGGATGACGTTTCGAACAAAATTTATTGTTCATAATCATATCAATTGTAATCACACGACTTTGAAACTTGAGTTTTATAGTTTTCTTTGTACTCTCCTATTTGTCGTGGGGGTAGTAGGATTTTCCAGATATCCATCTGGGACAGGTGTTGAATCATTCCTATGACAGGTATTTGCAGTTGATTCGATAAACAAAGCTTCTGTTATCAATCTCTCCCTCCACCCTGTGACATTAGATTTTAAAACTGTCACCTTAACCCATCCTCCTATTGTATGGTTGTGTGTAATTGCATGTAGGAGTGCTATAGCTGAACTATTCTGTAGATTTCTTATCTTATTCGAGTCAACTAATCTAGACTTTGCTGCTAGGTTTTTATGTTCAGCTAGTCTGACTGCCCCTGTTCTACTAGTTTGACCTATGTATTTGACCTGACAATCATTGCATGCTAGTGTATTAGATAAACTAAATCTTTTTGTTTTAAAGGGTCCACAGGATTGATCCTTTAACCGACAAAGCTTGTTTCTAATTGAGTTTGTGGGTGGTGGTTTGAATGCCAGCCACTTCCATTATTCCTGCCTTGTTAAGAATTCTGCGTAAGGCTTCCGAGGTTCCTTCCTTGTATGGAATTACTACTGATGATTTAGATTGTTTATTATTGGTATCGTAATTAATATTATTATCATTATTATTGTTATTATCACTATCGCTACTATCATTATTTATTTTATTTTTACATTTCTTTACATATTTCCTGATTAATTTATCCGGTCCTCTAACCAATGTCAGATCATGATGAAATCCTGAAAGAAAATCAACGGTCGGATATATTGAAAATTGAGTTTCACAATCATGACAAGAGATGAGAAGTTGATGATAAGTAACCAATCAGTTGCGTAATAGTGTGGTGTCAAAGAAACAAAACAAATATCGTCAAGGCAAAAGGTTATGCAATCAAACAAGAGGATGGGATTAGACCGCTGCGTTACCCAGAGTAAGGCATGACTGAGTAGTGAATCTTTCTAAACACTCACATAAATCAGGTTTCATACGTTTGATATCGATTGCATCGACGAATTTGAGGAGAATGGAATTATATTCTCTTAATAATCTTGAAGAATTTCACAATGTCGTCCACCTCACTCCCCGTATCGATAAAACGTCTGGCAATAGTACCGTTTAAGGCATTTGTTCTCTTGAGACGTAAGATATATCCTTCTTTCTTTCCCAACCCACCTCCCGAATGTAACTACTGCCGCAGATTTATGCAAACTTGCCTACACAATTACAATTAACATTAGGAGTAGGGTATCTACCATCCCTTGATCGCATCAAACAGCATACTATTGTTCGACGAACGGTAACCAACTTGACTGCAGGATCAGGGTTCTGACTAGAGAAGTATTCCGGCCATCGAAAATCAACTTGAATGAAAACAGATTTCTTATTTTACTGTGCTTTAATTTACTACACTTAGATTTTCAGATCTTCTATACTTGTTGATGAATTTCCAAGGGGAGTTAGGCATTCACTAGTTCCTGTCTATTCTACACGAGCTTATTGATTAGTCATTATCTAGAAAATCAAAACAAGTGATTCAGCGAAGAGACTCTTTTCAACAACGAATTTATCATCAAGCTGTACAACCATATATTTATGGCTTTTTTAAGAAGTTATATCCGGTGTGGGAATTAAATCATAGGTGTGAATGCATAAAATAATAATAATAGTAAGAAGTGCAATTAAAATGTTTGTGATTATAATCATAGTTAAATGTCAAGTGGCAAAGCAAATTAATGTCATATATAGAATAATTCATAGGATGGATAGAACTTGGAAAAAGGGTGTGCAATTATAAGATTAGTAGACAAATCGAATAAATATTGTGTGAAATTTGATAACATAGAATTTAATGTTGCAAGACAGAATTGATTTAGAATGACAAGTGAAATTATACCGGAGACAGCCCTGATACTATGGAGGATGAGTTAAATATTTTGAGGAAAATCCTAATAGAAAATGGATTTCCACCAAGCTTTATACACAAGAATGTACATTCAAATCCTATGAAACGTGACTTGTTATCCGTACCTAAGAAAATACTTTACATGAGCTTGGAATTCAAAGGGGACTTAGCTTCCGATATCATGAAAAGGAGAATATCACAGTCCCTGAAAAGAACATTCCCTGCTGCATCCCTGAGAATAGCCTTTACCAGTCGACCATTACTGTTCAATAACCTGAAGGACAAGATCCCGCTGTTGACCAACTCTATGTGCGTTTATCAATTCACCTGCTCGTGTGGAGCTAAGTATATCGGTCGTTCAACTCGAGTTTTGCCGAAGAGGGCACAAGAACACTATCCTGGATGCTTGTTATGAAGAGGTTGAAGTGGAGCAATTAGAAGCACGATCATTGAACATCTGGTTGATAATGATCACCCAATGATCTCTACACCATCCACCTTTAAAATCATCTACAAGGTGAAAATTAATTTACCGAAATCACTACGTATCGCACTCATTTGTTGTATTGCTGAAGCTTTGGCTATCGAAATAGAAAAGTTGGATCTTTGTATATAGAAAAAGTTCGTTCAACCCCTCCAACTTTCATGGTCTTAATCCCTCTATACTAAAGTATGGTAATCTCTAATCATATTTTGGCTCTACCAATTTTTTTCATTTTGTTTATTCAATTTGCTTACTCTTCCTTTATTACGTCAATTGTTACTATTACTATTCTCACTGTGAACCGTCCTCGGTATTACTTCACCTGTTCCACTTGTCATTCTAAATCCTTTTGCAACGTTAAATTCTGTTATTGAATTTCACACAATGTTACGTAAGTTATTTATTATACTTTATTCGATTCGCCTACTAATCCTATAATTGCACACTCTTTCCAAGTTCTATACATCTTATGAATTATTCTATATATGACATTAATCGCCGAAAAGAGTAACTCTTTGCTGATCACCTTTTATTTTATATGAATCAATACGCATTTTTAAATATACACAATTACCCGTCTAACAATAATAAAGGTTCGATAAACTATTTTGACAACTTCAGCAATACAGAGTGACTAACTAAAAACACTTTATAAACCTCATTCAACAGATTTATAATGACACCAGCACATATCAAAATGATTCAAAACAGAAAGCTTTGTGAAGCTTTTTTTAAGTAGTAAGAGTTGTCCACTATCCCCGATGATATTCCTGATTGTCTGGTGGACTGAATCAAGAGAGAAGATCTTGGATTACGAACAACTTGCTGATATACTTACTGGTATACGAGTTCACCATGTAACCAAAAGAAGGTGCGAGATGCGTACTACCGAAGAGTCCTAAACCGAGGACGAAACACCTCCCCAGTAATCCCTGTAGCTGTTTTTAAGTGGTTCTCTAACTGATGTCAGTGAGTGAGTGAGTGAGTTAGTTATAGTCAGTTCGTGATCAATCTAGAAATCAATTAAATCACTCTGCAAACCAATCCTCGAAAATAATTTATTGATTTATTAAGAATAATAGGAATAACAGTAATAATCACAAACAATTGATTGTCTAAGTATATATATATATATATATATATATATTCTTTTCTGTACGATAAACACAAGCAACACACAATCGAATAAGTCAACTTAAAATACACAGTGCACACTTATTGACCTCTTTTCTTCTCTCTCTCTTATTTAATGAGAAGTAATCAATACAAAGATAGATAGACAGACAGACATATGCAAGAACAGACACACACACATTCACAGCCTTAGTTTGATTAAAACAACTGAGACAAAGTCAAAGTAGTCATAGCCAGTCATTCATCTGGATCGATAAGACACTACCCTTTCTCCCTCTCTCTCACTCATCAACCAGTGGGATTACAAAAATACATCATGCATGAGGACAACATTAGTATGAGTACAAGTAATAATAATAATAATAATAACAAAACTAAGATGTGAATTATGAATACAGTAATTGTTTATTCTATATATGTATACAAGAAGGAGAACAACACTATTGGTCATGATACAATTGATATTGTGACTAACTCCCTCTCTCTCTCGCCTTCTAGCACACTTAAACACATTGACACATTGAACAAGATCACAGATAATTAAAAACAAACTCATTTTTGACCAATGTGTACACGTTTAAATATTCAAAAACAAACAATTTGAAAGGCAAGATCATGGCTTTGAAAGAAAAAAACAAACAAAAATGCGATACACCTGCACACAACATGTGTACGACCTTGAAATTTGAATTACGCGCCTCTCTATGATTTAAACGCCTATTGGACAAAATTAAACATTTAATAAATCTTGTTTCGATTGTCTTAAACTATTACTACCACTATTATTATTATTATTTCTTGTGGTAGGATATTTAGCGATTGTAGAAGCGGTAGTAGAAGTAGTATTCATAGTGGTAGTACTGGAAGCAATAGCAGTTATGCCGTTGGATGCGCCATTATTATTCATTGGAGTATACGAACGAGGTGAGTCATGCGGTGTGCGTAGTCTTGACACCGATGTATCTGATTCTGATAATACATGAGAAGAATGATTGTTATTATTGTCATTGATTGTTGGGAGTAATAGTATTTCACTATCAGCTTGTTCAGAATCTGAATAATGATTCGAAGAGATGAGTTTTTCAGCACTCAGTTTATCGATTGATAAATGTCTACAATGAAGTGATTTTGTTGTTTTCTTGACAATGTTTGATTTCCGCTGTAGTATACTCCCAGCAGCAGCAGTACGTCGACGCCGATGACATTGTTTAACATGTCCATTGACAATTGAACCATTTGATGCTGAGGAATAACAGGGTGAATATTTTCCACCAGACAGAATTGTTCGAAGACTTGTCCATGTTAAACTTAAATCCTATGAAGGCATAAAATAACAGAAATTTTCAGTAAGTTAAGGTATTATAACAAGAGTAATTTTCGACAACACCTATAAGAAGACGTAGTGTTTAACTGAAATATGTAATGTGCGTAGTTGTGCAACACATTTCGAATATTTTGATCACACACACACACACGTACTTGTCATACAAAGTTATATAGAAGGCAAGTAAGCATGAATGATTACAATGCAGGTGAAATTGTGTACATCATCCGAATGACAGTGTCCCACCCCATTGTGTTTATCAATTTACATGTATGTGTGGACACACGTACATAGGGAGGACCCATTGGTCTCTGCAGGTTAGGGCTACAGAAAATATTCCAAAGTGGCTGAAACAACAAGTAAAATCACCGAATACAAATGATCCCGGAAACAGATGTGTCCAATATCATCTATAGCGAAGTACATCATAGACACGGGTCACAAGGTTTACTTCAGTAATACCTTTAAGCCCATATTTAAAACAAGCTTGGATAACATACTTATATTCGTTGAAGCCTTGGCCATAAAAGGTTTGAACCTGCCTGTCCAAAAGTTATTTGTTATTACTTTAAACCTGTCTTGGTAATTTAATTTAGAACCATGGTTCAATTAATTATTATTATTGTATCCTTTAATTCCTACAGGAACATAGGGCTTCAGTCGTGCGTCTCCATTGCGTTCGGTTCTCTGCTAGAGTCTTCACCTGGCTCCAGGTCTGCCCACACGCTTTCATCTCCTCTTCACATGACTTACTCAAAGTCACCCTTGGACGACCAACTCGCCGCTTCCCTTTCGGTTCCCACTCAAGGGCTTGTCTAGTGATGTCACTTGATGGTTTCCTAAGAGTATGGCCAATCCATCTCCATTTCTTCCTGCCTATTTCTTGCACAATCGGTTCCTGCTGGGTTGGTTCGCTCCCAGACATCCTACCCGGTTGCTGATCTTTTCTGGCCATCTGATCTTGAGTAGTATTGAGCGAAGGCAGTTGTTGATGAAGGTCTGTAGTTTGCTTGAGATGCTCTTTATGACGCGCCAAGTCTCTGATCCATGTAGTGAGTAGCACTGACTTCATATTGGAGTTGAAAATCCGGATCTTATTTTTGATGCTGAGTGTTGCTGACCTCCACACTGACTTGAGAGTAGTGAAAGCTTGTCTTGCTTTTCCGATCCTTGCTTTGATATCCTCGTCAGTTCCGCCTGTAGTTGAGACGATGCTTCCCAGGTCGGTAGATAAAGCAGGTTGTTTCCTTCAGGTTCCTTCCATTTATGCTTATTGTTGTCTGTTGTTGTTGCTGTTGGTGGTGTTGGCCAGGAATCTTCATCACCTCTGTTTTCTCTATGTTCACCTGAAGGTAGTCCTATCTTTGATGCTTCTTCTATCGCCAACTTGTTGCTTTTCACTTGCATATCTTCCAGTTTGTGGGAAATCAGACATATATCATCGGCAAAGTCCAGATCCTCCAGGTTTTTGTGTGAGTCCATTTTATGCCTGTTTCCTCATTGCCCGCTGTTTGCCGCACTATCCAGTCTACTGCAATCAGGAAAATCATTAGCGATAGTAGGCAGCCTTGTCTTACTCCTGTCCTTACTTCGAAGGGTTCCGTAAGTTTCCCGTTGTGGATTACTTGGCATACAGCATTGTCGTACAGCTGTTAGATGAGATGTATAATTGTCGGTGGCACACCGTAGTAGCGAAGTAGTTTTCAAATCACCTCTCGATCGACGGTGTCTGTCGAAGGACTTTTCAAAGTCGATGAAGTTGAGATAGAGAGGTAACTGTCATTCCAGGCTTTGTTCAATGATGATGTTCAACTTCTTCTTTGTTTTTTTCTTTCTTTCCTGCCCACACCTTTGCGTCATCTCCCTACCCATTATTTGTGACCTTGACCTGTACACAATCTGACCTGTATAGTAATAATTCATGCTTTCTTGCCTTCTATAGTGAGACGTCGTGACCAGTGGGGTGTAGCAGATCGGGTGTGAGGACAGATACTCGCCGAAGACATTGGCTAGCGGTCACGCTATGTCGTGAATTGGCACAAGTTGGAATTCATGGACTGGCCACTGGATTGACGGGTCCCAGTGGCTAAATGGCCTATCAGCTAGCTCTCCTTATAACCAGAAGGTCCTGAGTTCGAACCCTGCTGGTGGGTGCGTACTGATGAAGAGTCCCAGACTAGGACTAGAGAAACAGGTGTCCAGTGCTCCAGTACTAGTATTCCAATGGTCCTCTAACCGATTTAACTTCACGATGAAATCCTGAAATATACGTTCAGTTACAGTATCCCTTCATGATCCACTTTTACCTTTTTGTAGGCAAGCAGAATAATGTTCTTTGACTCTTTTAAATAATAAAACGTATCGAATGACGTACATATATCTCTTCACAGGAGTAAGAGAATTAGTAGATACAAATAGAAGTGGTCAAATGCAATATTATATCTTAAGAACTGTTGAAGAACAGTAGGCAACATGAGAATACAAATCGAAATGTAGCAGGAGAGAAAGTTTCCTTTTTTCAGCGCATTAGATATTCTCTTCTTTAGGATGTCGGCCTTAGTGATTTGGATTAAAAAGCCAGATTTATGTGCACACAGAAGAAACTTCTCCATCCCCTCGTCCTTCTACGTTAAATATAATTCCAAGTTCAACTATCTCCTTATTAATACTACTTTTTGAATTTTGTAATAATTATAATAATAATATCTTTATTCTGGAAAGTATTTATAAAATGTACAGTATTTTCAGAGGAGTTTATTGCATGATATTTCCTCTCTTCGTACAATATCTTCAAGTAAAATATTAATTAATTAATTGTCGGTATATCCTTCCTGTGACACAATGCCCTCTCTGAACTGAAGCACAAACCATCTTCCATTCTGTGATATATCTGCTTTGTCTCCTTCTTTCAAGAAATCGACGATATCTAGCTGTGAAAGCCAACCTTGTAAGATGTTCAGAAGTACATTTTGAGACCCAAGGACAAACATAACTGAAGAACAGTTATCTCATGTTGTATTGGAACACGTTGCCATACCCACAATCAGGCCTCTCCTCAAGTTTAGTAGGAACTTGCGAAACAAAAGTCCTGGTTTCGAACTCCAGTGGGTTCGTACTGCCAATGATTCCCAAACTAGGACTGGAGAAACAGCTGTCCAGTACTCCATGCTGGCAAGTTTTCAATGGTTCTCTATAACTGATATCAATCCGTGATCAACTCGTAAAAAACAAATCTAATCCTTGCAAACCAACTATTGAAAATTAATCTGATGCTCGCTAGTGACTGACTTGCTACAGGACGGAGTTTCCTGGAGTTCTAGTGAGAAGTCATGACCAGTGAGGTCCATCCAGATGTCAAGTGTGAGGATGGAGTTTCCACCGATGACATTGGTTGGTAGTAGCGCTAAACTCAGCACGAACTGGTAGAAGTTAGAATTCATGGGCTGGCCATTGAATCGGGTGGGGTCCCAGTGGCTGAGTGGTATACGAGCTCACTGGCCTTGTAACCGGAAGGTCCTTATTTCGAACCATGGTGGTGGGTGCATACTGCCGATGATTCCCAAACTAGGATGACGGAAAAGCTGTCCAGTACCCCTCCTGCTGGTTTTCAATGGTTCTCTCCGAGATCAAACTCGTAAAAACAAATCTCGAAAACTCACACCAACAAACACACACATGCACAAAAAGACACTCACACCATCACTTACCTTCAGTACAGTTATCATAAAGATGCCAAGAACAGTACACAATAGGCCAAGTATTAAACCAATATAATCCATATAATCTAAGACATTTAATTCACGGAATAAGATAGCCGATGCAATGATGACAAAACCAGTAAAAAATACATACAGTAGAGGTGTAATCACTCCTGTGTTGAATAAGTCAAGCGCACGATTTAAATAGTACATTTGTATTGTAATTGCACAAATTAACCAAATGATAAGAAACCAAAAGAACCAGAAGGATAGAATCGGTAGTATGCCAGTAGTGAAAGCATCCTAAAAAAAGGGGAATAAGGAAACACAAGTGTATTTACTGGATGACAAAGTTTCAAACACAATTTGTTTATGGACAATAATAATATTATAATAATGCATAATAATAAAAATAATGCATCGGTGGCACAGCGGTAGAATGCTCGCTGACTACGCCTCATGTGGTCCGGGGTTCGATCCCCAAGCAAGTAATAAGATTGGCGAAGAGGGGAGGTTGGGCATGAGGCCGGCTAGCGACCCCATCCAGTAAAAAATAAACCCCACTGCTACCGAAACTTTAAGCTGGCTCTAGCTTTAAGCCACCACCTTATGTTCCACTGAGAACGTAAAGGAATAAAAAAATAATACATATTATACAAACAAATTCGTAATTCTCTATTATTTTGATTTCTGTGCTCTTTGTGATTAATACTCATTTCATATCATTACACATGTTAATTTTCATATTCAGATATGATGGGGAAGATTTGTAGCTCAGGTGAATGATTTCGGTGTGGTTGCATTCTCTGAACTGGATAGTTAACTTGCGAAGCTTTCATCACCCTACTAGGCGACATCTTCAGTGCATACTTCAACTTGTTGAAGTGAGCTTTTAGATTTCTCCACGAGTTTACAAGTCATCTCTCCTAGTGACCTTGAACCTCGTGATTGGTCGTACTTGTGTGTTTTCACACCTTCTAGGCGACTACTTGTATTCGAACTGACTGTTTCTTTGACTTGGACTTTGACCCTTTTTGTATGAGATTTCCTTCTTATCGATTAGTAAATTTTGTATATGTCAATGTGTCTACTGATTGACCATTCACTGGAATACCAGGTAACCTTCTAAAAATTCTCCAGCATTCTTGTCGTATCCTGTTTAATATTTGAACATTGTCCCAGTCGAAATGATGTCCGCGGTTGTCTATATGTAGTGATATGAGCGACGGAGTGGATGTCATGTCTTTTGACGGTTAGCTTATGTTCGTGGATACGAAGACGAAGGGGACGTCCACTTTGGCCAATGTAGTGTTTTTCGCGCAGTTGTTACAATTTATTTTGCAGATGATGAAAGCTCCGCAAATTAACTATCCAGCTCAGAGAACGCAACCACACCAGAATTTTTATATTCATTTGAAAATCAAACTATTATCTCCTTTAAATATAACCTTTGTGACTTTGTTGAGTCAAACAATAATAGTAGCAGTAATCTGCAAAACGAAACACTTGGACATTATTCTAGTACTCATTACCGGATGAAGTTGCCAGAAGTTCTGGAGAGGGACTCATAACCACCAGCAGTGAAGTAGACCAAGTTAGATGTGGAGAGAAATACTCGCCAATAAAACATTGGCTGGTGGTCGCGCTAAATATACATCGAGAATTGGCAGAAGTCAGAATTCATGCGATGGCCATTAAGTTCCATTCACCCAGTGACTGAGTAGTCAACAAGTTCGTCTTGTAACCTGAAAGTCCTGTGCGCCAATCCCTTGTGGAATCATAGATGAGTACTACTGAAGAGTTTCAAACTTACAAACAGACAACAACAGCTGCCTTCGCATTCCTTGCTGATTTTCAGGGGTTCACTAACTGAAATGAGTTCGTGATGGAACTTGTGAATGGAATTATTGGGAAGATACTTTTTAATGAGAGCTGCTTCACCATGTGTGCTTAGCGTTTGGAGGGATGTAGGGGCGGCCTGCTTGAATCACTGGGCTACCGAGAAATTGCTTCCCATCAAAATGCTTAATTTCATCTGGATTTATCATTGTTTCAATAAACAGGTTATATGAAATGACCTCCTGTACACGAACTTGCGTTCTGATTTAACTTGCTTCCAAGTAAACGCTGTGCAATTCTTCAACGAAATGAAGATATACTTCAGATTATGGCTGAATATGCAGAAAATTTTTGTTTGGATGGAGGATTTCATCATGAGCACTGGCATCAGTAGTTAGAGAACCATTGGAAAACCAACTGGGACTACTGGACAGCCGTTTCGCCAGCCTATTTTGTGACTCTTCATCAGTGCGCAACCCCCAATAGGGTTCAAATCCAGAACCTTCTGATTACAAGGTTACAGCTGTCCAGTACTCCCAGCTGGTTTTCCAGCGGTTCTCTAACTGATGTCAGTGCTCATGATGAAATCCTCCATCCAATCAAAATAAAATCCCTACAAAAATAATACTCGAAAATGTTTGTTTCATGTCTTCGCATATTGTCTCAAATAAAGCTTTATTATTTTTGTTCATAATCATATTGTCAATTGCAACTACACAATTTAGGGACTTTCGTCTTATAGTTTTCTTTATTCTTCCCTATTCGTTGTAGTAGGGATAGTAGATTTTTCCAAATGTCTGTGTGGACAGGTGTTGCGCCATTCCTATTACACATATTTTCTCTCAGTTGATTCGATACATAAAGCTTCCGTTATCAATCTCTCCCTCCACCTTGCTGTTACATTAGATTTCAAGAATATCATTTCACTTTATGCTAAAAATTGCGCTGAAGATGTTGTCCAGAAGGACGGCGAAAGCTCCACACTTAAACCAAACAGCTAAGAGAACACTACCAATTGTAAATATCATCTTATCCCACTATTCTATTTTGCGGTTGTGAGCAATGGCATGTAGTGAGTGCTATAGCTGAACTATTCTCCAGGTCAACTAATTCAGATTATGCTACTAGGCTTTTGTGCTCCGCTAGTCTGACTGACTGACCGCGTTCTACTACTTTGACCTGACAATCATTCCTACAAGGTATTAGATAAACTAAATTGTTTTGTTTAATCGGCTCAATTGGCAGGATCCTTTAACTAACAAAACTTATTTCTAATTGAGTTTGTGGGTGGTTTCGATACCAGCCACTTTTATTCCTGCCTTATTAGGAATTCTCAGCCGTGAGGTCGTTTCCGAGGTTCCTTCTTTGTATGGAATTACTACTGACGATTTAGATTCCTTATTGTTGGTGTTGTCATTACTCTGTACATGTTTGTCGTGCGTGTCATCATTAATATTATTATTATTTAAAGACAATTCAGAGAAGAAAATTTTCTTTATCGACGAAATCATCTTCAGAGGCTGTACAGTCGCATTTATACTCACCAAAAATGT
This sequence comes from Trichobilharzia szidati, assembly GCA_944472155.2. Taxonomy (NCBI): domain Eukaryota; kingdom Metazoa; phylum Platyhelminthes; class Trematoda; order Strigeidida; family Schistosomatidae; genus Trichobilharzia; species Trichobilharzia szidati. The sequence goes on from OX235274.1 coordinate 135,293,291, forward strand.
ATAGCAGTCCATTATTGAGTAATGAGGGGGGGGGTAACGTAATTGGTATAATTACTCAGAAGTGACATCAAAAGCAGAAATAAAACTCATAAACTACGTAATACTCAACGGTACAAAGGAAAAAGACGTTAGAAATTTGATAAAGTTAAAATTGTTATTGAGCTAGGAGAAAGGGAGCCGAGTATTGTATAAAGTGTTATAGCTGAAATATCCTCTAAATTTCTTATCTTATTAGGGTCTGGGGAATAGGACCAGTTAGGACATAGGGTCATGTTCTGGAGACGCATTCAAGTCAAGCTAGACGAATGCATAAGCCAGTAACACAACGTCATAACATAACTCTTCATAACACGATCAAGAAATCATTCAAACTGAAGGCAGTGTATTCCCTATTCGGCATTCATTAAATTCAGTAAGGCTTCAAAAAGGAAGTCCCACCACCATCACCACCACCCCCAACCCCCATTGATTATTCTCTTCATCGCAAGTATATTTCTGTTTTTCTAACTTCTTTGTGGTTTTCCGAAGTGAAAGAACTTGAACTAATGTACTAACACAATCCATCCATCGAAAGTTAATACATATACTACCATGAGTCACTGACTGACTGGCTGACTGAGTTTCAACGTAGACCTCAGCACATAGAAGTGTCCCAGTTGAAGCTGTCATACACAATATAGCACACAAAGATACAGATGTCAGCTGACGTTGCTCGTCGAGGAAACTGGTGACTAGGCATGCATAATACGCTTCCTAGCCATCCTATTCGATGCAGCTTCGCAATCTCATCGATTGGCCTTCCCTTATCATCTAAACTCTTCACAGCTCACCATATTATGCCATTTGACACGGGAGGTATGACACACGGACACGTATGATCAAAGATAGCTAACCTTTTCATATCTTCCACTTTCAGCAGCCATGCCTCACAGTCATAAAGGAGGACGGAGTGAACTGATGCGTATTAAACACATCCTTTAATCGATGTGTAGACCCAACTAGTTACAATTCCGCGGGGGATGGTGACATCTCGCGACAGGCCATCGCTCAAGTGGAACCCGAACGGGAAATGAAAAGTTGGACATGTGTGCGAGGGTGACATGGAGGAGAGTGTGTAAGGAGGAGATAAGAACTTATGGGCAGTCGTGGAGCCAGCTAAACAGGACTGCAGAGAACGGGACAAAATGGAGATGTGTTGTTGAAGCCCTATACTCCACCCGGAACCCAACAGAATAATAATAAATAATAATAACACAGGAGATAGAATACTAACATCTGTGACCCTGAAGATGACTAGCCACCCTAGAACCTACATTTTCAATGACCACATCATCTCACAGCCATCATAAATATTGAAAGCTATTTGAATGTTTATAATAGTCACTTAGACGTGATAATATTTTTGCTTAGCGCGAACACAATACAGATGTATCTACCAATCAAATTGTGCCTAACATGACTGCCACCCACGCATTTCAAAATTAACCAATCATCTTACAGTCAAGATGATGTTACTATGACAATGATGACAATTTCAAGCAAACGTGACTGGATTGGATAGAATATCTCAAGCCAATATGAGTGTTTTTTTTTTAATTTTAAGACATAAAGCTGAAGTTTGTCCTAAGTTAAAATTTATCACTATTTTATTAGTGACAAAGTTCAATAAATCATAAAAATATCTGCCATTATTGGCTCACACACGTTTCAAGAATAATAATAATAGCAATAATAATTTGCTTTATTCCAAAACAGTACTTGTCATACAGAATGGAATTCTCAGCATTTTACTACACTATTGCATCCGGTTAGTACCTTAACAATAAATAAAATTCTACATAGATTATGGGTAATCTCATTTACTCTTGACAACATCATATTAGCATATCGGTAGCAAAGCCAAAAGTGAACAGAATGTTTAAAGGTGTTAGAAAAGTAGATACTAGCATATTTACTGGCGTAAGCGGTAACAAAAAGGTCGAGATATACAGAGTGTGAAAAACGAAGAAGAATGTTTTAAGTAGAGTTTGTGAGAAAGAAATAAACAAAAGAGCACATAACAGGAAATAAAGAGAAAAGGAAAGGAAAGAAAGAAAACATTGTACCTATAAATGATATGAGTTGGGAAGACGAGATCCAATTGTTCTACTGACTATTTAATAAGTTATAAGTTTCACGCCTAATGTTTTCTTTATCGCACAGAACACGAGCTAAGTATGGTGTGGTTGAGTTTTTATACTTGCTAGTGCGAGTATATAGTTTTCTATATAGGCTTCTAGTCCTGTCTGATGAGATACAAGGGGTGAGTTGTGAATGAAGAGGGTGGTGTGAGTTAGATAAAATGGATTTAGCCCATTTTTCACATGAGTCCATGTGCTTGTCAACCAGAATATTAACAAGCTGGTTAAGTGGCACATTGCTTACCCTGCTGACAACCTTTAACACCCTACGTAATAAGATATATTCCTTCTTCAGTAGCCCGGGAAAAACTAAGGGGGAACAATAGAGAATAATAAACAGGATGCAAGAGTTAACAAATCGTAAGAGTAATGGTTGGGGTATGCCAGAATGTCTTAACTTCTTGATGTAGAAGGTAAGACGGAATATTTTCTTAGAAATCGCCAAGATATGAGACGACCAGGAAAGATCAGCAGATAGAATGACGCCTAGGTATTTAATTTCCGACTTGGTTTCAATTTCAGTGCCATCTATGTTGCATACCTCGTAAGAGCCAAACAGTTTGTTTAGGTCGGATTTATGCCTAAAGGTGAAATTGATTGTTTGGCATTTGGAGGGGCTTAAGGTAAAACCGTTTTCCTTGGACCACTGGCTGATTTCTGACAGAAAGCCATTTAATTTAGAGTAGTCACGTTGACATTTGACAGGCAAAGATACAGTCAGGTCGTCAGCATATTTAACAAAATTAATGTCATTTGAAGATGGTAAGTCATGTAGAAAGAAAGGAAAGAGAAGTGAGGAGAGTACAGCACCTTGGGGGACACCAGCTTCAGTGAGCACTGCAGAAGAGGATTTACCTTTGTATGCACTGTACTGCATGCTGTTTGAGAAATAGGAATGCAACCAGTTTGTGTCATCTAGAGCTTATTTAGCAAGAGACATCTAGGCACAGAGTTAAAAGGAGAAGTGAAGTCGATAAACGTGCAACGAACGTATTTGGCACCTTTATCTAATGATGAGACGATGTTGTTGTGTAAGACGGCTGCAGCATTTCAAGTGCTCCTACCCTGTCTATATGCGAATTGTTTGGAGTCTTCAAAACTTTTAGGAGAGAGTTCAAGTCTAAGAAGTACTCGTTTTTCTATCAGCTTAAGAAACGGAGAAGTAATGGCACTTGAACATATACATTAGTAATAACAATAATGTCTTTCAAGTCTGAACATGGACTGATTTCAGTTAGAAAACCACTGGAAACCAACAGGGGGAGTAATGGATAGCTTTTCCATGCTGATTTGAGACTCTACAGCAGTGAGTATAAATTACCCTAATGGAGATCAATCAAACCCATGATCTTCAGGTTACGAAGTCAAACTCGTCGACTATCCTCCGCGTCACCAGGACTGAATCCAAAAAACTATTAATTCTAACTTGTATCAATTCGTGACTTTACTGTGACTGTCATCAGCCAATATCATCGCTGGCAAGTATTTTTCCTCACTCGGTCGGGTTTCGACATAAAACTTTGCACTGATGTGCGGTAGTTCAAGTCTCCACACTCCATCTACCATACAAAACAAGAGAAGAAAGTAGAATAAATGCATAATATAGACAGTAAACACAGGTGTGAGGCAAAGGAATAGTAATAACGAAGAACAAAACAATTTAATTGGTGATCGTAAGTCACAAGGAGTGGATGCATCTGCACCAGCCATTGAGAACGATCACTTTGGGTCATATCACCAATTGTTTCCAACCATTGCTTTTTACCGTCCCGAGGACCCTAACCAGTCAGGAAGTCTACACCTTCCTACGTGGCCAGCTTAAACTAACTGTTGTAGATTTCATCGACTGGTGAAGCCATGTTTTCGTTTGACCACCGCTAGCTGTTTTCCAGCCTGACCCTGTGTCAGTCAGCTAACATTGCCCGTCCTAACCATCTCAGTCGATGTAATTTCACAATCTCGTCAACTGATTTCCCCGCCTTACCTAGCATTCAACCGATACCTAACCTCAATATTGCTCACCTTATCATACCACTTCACACGGGAGATAGAACGTAGACACCTATGATCGAACACAGCTAATCTTTTAATGTCTTCCTCTCTCAATGGCCAGGTCTCACAGCTACCTGAAAAGGTGGACGGAGCGAACTGCTGAGCAGTACACACGCCCTTTGATCGATAGTCGGATATCACGTCTATGCCAGAGACGGCGTAAACTGGCATATGCGAAACTAGCCCTCTGTTCTGAGATTTCGTCAACGATCAACCCGTTGGCACTGACTGATGGCACTTCCCAAGTAAGTGAAGCGGTCAACGTGCTCTACCACTTCACTTCCTATTTCTAATCTAGGGGTCTTTTTCCTCACTTCTGACTAGGTGTACACACCACTGGTTACAACTTCACAATGGACCTCTAGGCAACTTCATCTTGTAACTAGCTAGCTAGTCACTAGCAGGCATCAGATTAATTTTCATGAGTCAGTTTGTAAGATTACGATTTTTTTGAAAGATTTGATCACAGTCTATGAGAGTGAATGGTTAACAAGCTTTGTGTTCTATCTCCCTTGTTAGGTGGTTTCATAAGGTGAGCAATATTGAGGTTAAGCATCGAGTATTAGTTACGTAAGGAGGGGAAATCAATCGACGAGATTGTGAAGTTACACCGATTCAGACGGTAAGGACATGTGCTACGCATGCATCCTTAGCCATCGCCTTCCTCGACAACGGACAGTCTTAGCTGACTGACATAGGATTGATCAGGTTGGAAAATTGGGAGAGCTAGTACGTGGTGGTTAAACCAAAACATGGCTTCATCAGTCAATAAAATCCAAAACGTAGAGAGGTGAAGACTGCCTAAATGACTGGTTCGGGTCCTTGGCATGATGCTAGGAACTAATTGCACCTGGAAGCAATTAGTGGTGATATGGCTGGCTCAAACTCCTTGTTGTCAATATCTGGCGCAAATGCATTCAATCTTCGTGATTCGCCAGTTATATTCAATAAAAACTCCTCTATTGTTCTTCCATATTACCAAACTTCCGTTTATTATCTCTCTTTTGTTGAATCTCTCTTTACTCTCTTCTCTTGCTTTGAGTGGTACACATCTGTGCAACAGTTGTTCTACACGGAAACCACTCAGTCAGAGCTTCGTGTTGTGACCTAAAGAACCTGGATATGATCCCTGGAGTGGTGGTGTGCATACTACTTTTAGAGTTCTAAACTATGGCGAAACATTCCCATATTGAGTCATAAGAAAAAAGCTCAAACAGCGAAGAAAAATTTCTTTTCGACGATTCATTTTCATGAGCTGGACATCTGTTTGTATTGTCCTAGTTCGGGACTCTTCATCAGTGTGCAGTAGGGTATAGTAGGTCGGGTGGTGGAGGAGGAGGAAATGAGAAATTATGGTCAGTCGTGTCTGTCTGTCTGAGTTCAACATAGAACTTGGCACCGAAGTGCACCAGTTCGAGTTACCACATTCCAAATAGCACAAAAAGGTAGACAAGAAGATGAGTGAAGAGAATCAATAGAGTTTTGACAAGTATAAGAGTGAAACAGAATGAGTAATGGTAGAAGGGAATATGAAAGATTACAGAGACTGAATACATCTACGTAAGCCATTGACAACGATTTTGAGCCATGTCACCTATTGTCTCCAGCCATTGATTCTTAGAGTCCCGAGGGTGGGCCCCAACCCGGAAGTCTGCATCTCCCTCCCTACCTGACTCAGTTTAACTGTCAGGGATTTCATGGATTGATTGATGCCATGTTTTTGTTTGGCCACCACTTACTCTTTTCCAACCTGCACCTATATCAGCTAGTAATGCCCGTCCGTCGGGGGAGACGATGGTTAGGCATGCGCAGCACGTGACCTAGCCATCTCAATCTATGTAACTTTATAGCCTCTTCGATTGATTTTCCCTCTTTGCCCAACACTCTACGCCTAACGTCAACATTACTTACCTTATTATACCACCTAACGCAAGAAAGAGATCGTAGACATCTATGATCAAAAACAGACGACCTTTTCATGTCTTCAACTCGTATTGGCCACGTCTCACCGCCATAGAGAAGGACGGAGCGAACTGCTGAGCAGTATACACGTCCCTTGGTTGATAGCCGGATGTCACACCTACGCCAGAGATGGTGTAAGTTAGCGAAAGCAGCTCGAGCTTTTTGGATCCGTGCTGAGATTTCGTCGCATCAATCAGTCCGTTGGTGCTGATACAACTTCCCAAATAGGTGAAGTGGTCAACATGTTCTATCACTTCACTCTCTATCACTAAGCTAGGAGTTGACGTATTCCAGTCCTGGAGCGGCGAATAGGACGAAATGCGCTTCCTGCCTGGATTCCACTGCTTGCCACCATCCACCAATTAACTTATAATGAAATAAACAACTAACTGTTCAGTACTCCGTGCTTGTTTTCAACAGGTTCTCTAACTGATATTAATCCGTGTTCAAACTTGTAATTAATCCAATCACCACCTAGAAACTAATTCTTAAAGAATAATGACTTTATTTCAAAAGAGTAGTAGGTGAGAACAGTATCAAGTGACCAGTGTTAATCAATTAATTCTCTCTAACCTCCCTGTCTCTCTCTCTCTCTCTCACTTTGTCGTAGTGTATATAGGTGTGTATAGAAAGGTGTTGACTTTATTAATTTTTAATACCGATTAAAACTCAATTTTTTAAAGAGAAAAATCATTAAAAATTGCATAGTAAACAAGAAGAAAAAAGATTAATGTTTTTCTGAGTTTTTTAATTGCGTAGTTAGTAGTTTTTGTGTCATACTTCACTGTTGTGTAATAAATCTATAAAGTTGAGTGTAGTATGAACAAGTGTAACTGCAAGTTGGTTCCTGTATATCGGACAACATGTGCTTCTTTGGTGCAATCAAAAGTCGACAAATACCCCCCCCCCACACTTCTGATGTTAACAACTTCAACTGGGCATATAAGCTTACTTGTATCTGAGGGAGAAGTTACATTGGGACAAAAGAAAGAAGGGCACACCCCTTCGATTTTGTGAACATGTGTACCAAAAAGTCTACATCTCAAGGGGACAAATGCTTTCAACAGTGTTACCGCTTTTGGCTCGTGTGGAGCAAAGTATATCGGCTGTACGCAATGTCAGGTCAACAAACGTATTCTGGAACACTATCCAGCTTGGTTAGCCAGCCATCCCCCTCCATGAATGCTTCACAATGCTACACAGAGTCCCTCAATATCGTACAAAGGGACTTCGGATACGCCATCTGTACATAGCTGAATCATTGGCTATTCGAGATCTGAAACCGGACCTCTGCATTCATTCGCTCGCTCTACCGTGGTCAGAGTAAAGTTCTTACTATAATCTTGCTTCTTCTTTTTATTATGTAAGTTCGCTATTATTATTGTTATTACTACTATTATTTTATTATCATTATTATTCCTATCATCCATATTTTATTATCCACACCTCCATTATTGTTTATTAATAACATTGCGTCTTCATACAGATTTTATATAAAAACACTTTATCGCCTTTCCACTAGTTTCTGTCCATTCTACATGAGCTTATTGATTAGTCATTATCTCACACTTATGACGTCATGCCAACTTCTGCCTCTTTTCTAACTTCCAATCAGTCACCCCTTTTAGGTTACATCTTACATTACGTAATACATTTTTCGAGGACAAATTTTACCAGTATCTGACGACTGATCTTATGAATTGCGATTTCACAGATTATGGAAATGAATCGTCGAGGAGCAAATTTTCTTCACTGTTTACGTCTTTTTCTTATAACAGTGTTATTGCCAGGCATCTCCCGGATACGCATCATGAGGTGGACATCACAAATTCCTTCAAAATTATCAATAGACAGAACAGCTCAATTCTCCTCCAGTTTGTCAAAGCAGTCACCATCAAACGCCTGAAACCTGATTTATGCGTTCAGGAAGAAACAGTTATCAGTCTTTGTTTTCCCACCTGGGAATTGAATATCTTTATTCTGCGCCCCTTTCATTTGATTGTGTAGTCTTTGGCTTTAACCTCTTCCCCCCTCGCTCTGATATAGTGTAATTTTGTTTGTCTTTTGTTTCTATGATTTGAGTTGAACTCAGTACATTGTTACCTAACTTACTAGTCACTCATCATCCTAAGCACCTCTCATCTTTATTACGTAACTCCTTTACCATTGTATGCATAAGTTTACTTTGATTGGACACTGGTAACTAGTGTGACGTGTCTAGTCCTTTCTTTGGTGCAGACTGAATTCTCTCAGTCACGTTTGCAATGTGATCACCATTCTAGGTAGCGCGCCATCCAGGTGCACATTGATTTGATGATATTAGATGGCTGGGGGCATTCGGCCCCAGGAGGCCTTGCACCACCTAGGTTTCGTGCTAGTTGGCAGTCAATATTGAGCAAGGAGTATTTGCAACCTCAAAAGAACTCATGTCCCTTCTGAGATTCGAACCCGCGTCACCCAGTGTCTGCAGTCAGAGACGTTACCACTACAGTCCTACAGGAGGTCAATCGCGAGCCAGCCCGAATAGCTCAGTGACAGTAACGTCTCTGTCTACAGCACTCACTGGGTGACGCGCGGATTCAAATCTCAGAAGGGAGGGAAATGAGTTCCTTCAAGGTTGCAGATACGCCTTGCTGACGAGTGCCAACTAGCACGAAACCTAAGTCAGGCAAGGCTTCCTGTGGCCGATTGCCTCCAACCATCTAATATCATAAGTTTACTTTGTTTAAACTTGAACTCCCTGTGTAGAAACTATATAAGCGTAACTTTCTGAGCACTGTTCATTAAGTTCGGAACTTCCTGTCAACTGGCATCATGTAAAATTTGCAAGTATGTTAAAACTTTTCTGTACATAAACTTAATAATAATTATTTATTTAGGCTGTAAGCAGCTGGGTTGATGAGATACCAGCGAAATAAAATGATGGTACCATATTCTCGTTCTGCACAAACTGTTGTTCTTTCTTTTTTTCAAATAGAAGTTGACTGTCCAAAATATGTTATTTAGAGAGTCAATAATCTATTCTGGGCACCTATAGACGATAATCACGTGACCACTTTGATGTCCCTAACAGTGTCGAAGATTCTCAGTGCAGAGAAGGAATCAGTCTCCTTCAAGATCGTGAAACAAACAAAAGGAAATAGAGACGGATCGGAGGTACGGGTTGAGGAGACAGACCTTCCAGTGATAGGACACACACACACACAAACACACACAAGATGCTCATGTGGAATCTCAATGAGAAGCGAGCGACGACATGTTCATTCAGGTGTGAAAGCTTGTGAGCAGTTGTGAAGACAATCAGCCGAAATATAATGATATTTTATCTTCGGCCAGGATCTTAACGATTAATTAACGATAGTAGATCGTGAGACACAGTTCTACTTGACCTGAACAGCAAACCAATCCCCCTTATGATATCTCTTCTTTTTCTCCTTGGAGAAATACACAACGATATTTTGTTGAATATCAATTATAAGAGGTTCAGGAGTACATTTCGTGAACGACGGACACACCACTCAGGAACGGTCATCTCATGTATCAGGATAAGCTGCCATCTATCGAGAATAATGCTTTTTCACATGTTTAGTAGAAATATGAGAAACCACATGTTGTAAGTGTTTTAAATACACGTCAGAGTAAACAATACTATTAGAGGTCATATTTTACTGCATTTAAACAAACTGACTTAGAGAAACTACATGCAATAAGCAATCTATTGATGAAGGTTGTGGGTAGCCACTTATATAATACACCAGAGACTCGATAGCCTCCAAAGCCTCAGGGTGGTCGGGGGTGGGTGACTTGCGCTGTGGGTTGGTCACCCCTCCGCACACCTCTTGAAATGCTCCCATATGACCGGGCGTCTTACATAGCCTCTTCTGAGGAAGCCCTACTCACTGCCTTCACGTGGCGGAGGTGCTTTTCACCAAAGTGAGAGGGCGAAAGCGGATACCCGGCGCTCTTCACCGGGTTGACTGTCCATTGGATGACAGTCTAGGGGAGATGGCTAAACCCTGATTCCAAACCTCTAACGACTGGCGTATGAAGCTCACTGGAGCTCACCGGCAGACGTATGGATAAAGAGCTTGTTGGATGTCCTGGATGTCTGGCCCCATTCAAAAAGGCGTATGAACCGAACTCCGGTCACCGGGCTGCCAATGGATAGTGGACTCCCTACTTCATTCCTACTGCCTTGTAGGTCACACTTGGTTGTGTAAAGGCTAGAGCTGCACTCTCAAACAAAAGGCCGAGCGATTCTGAGGACATCACTCGTACCAAATTCCCATGAAACTTCATGAACTCTCTTACAAACGGAGTGCCTGGGGCTACAAACCGTCTACGGACTCTGTCTGTGGAACAAGAATTGGATAACCCTGTCGCACAACCTTGCATCAGATCGCCACGCCTGGGCAGCGATGATTCGAGATGTTCATGAAGCCGGCTCATCCTCCCGTAGGAGATAACCGAAGTAAAGTAAAGTAAGTAAGTAAGAGACTCGATAAAACACTGGAGGTGTACAACCCTGATGTGTTATATTCTACTCAGAAAAAAGGTTAGCATTCGCTAAAATAAAGTTTTTGTTTCAAAACCTAATTGCCTAATTATTCTATAAATATTTATAAACTGTCAAATATTGATCACTGTGCGTCGGTGGCGTAGCGGTTAGGACGCTCGCCGACCATGCACATGGTCCAGGGTTCGATCCCCGGCCGGCGCACTCCTTTACCTCGCTAAGCCAGAACTAAAAGCTGGTGAAGAGGAAAGGTTGGGCATGAGGCTAGCAACCCCATCCTGTAAAAATAAACACTGCTACAGAAACTTCAAGCCTCTAGCTTGAAGCCCTATGTTCCACTGGGAACGTGAAGGAATAAAAAAATATATTGATCACAGTTCATTTGAATTATTCTATAAATAGTCAGTGTTTGTAACTCTTAATTAGTTAAATCATTCCGGACTAATGTTACTTTTACTTCCTACCAATTACTCCTTGTGATCGTGGAAAAGTATGTTCAAATCTTTAATGTAATGTAATTCATATTTTTATCGTTCAGGTTGTAACCAGTTGAGAAGAATCCTCGAAATAACAAGAAAAGATGAGCTCATATTATCCTGGTACAATTGTTGTTCTTGCTTTGTTCAAGTTTATTAATGGGAAGAATTGCATGAAGTTTTTAAAATAAGGTTTAACAAAATGAATGAAGGAACTAACAGACACTCACCTTTAATCCAACACCAACACCTTTACACGCGATAACTGACAGTGAACCGATACTTCCACTGATCAGAGTGAATACAATTGGATTTGTTTTACCATAACGTGGACCAAGAATAAAAATCAATATAGCAGATAAGATAATAACAAATACACCGTAGACAATAAAAGCTGGAGAAAAGGTGAAAGAAGAGAAAACAAATGAAACGGTATACAGCATCAAATTTTGAAGAGCTTAATATTATTGAACAGTTGCTGAGTGAGAACGGTTACCTGGAAAAATTCATCAATAAGATATGAATCAAAAGTGAAGGCAGGCCAGAGTACCAACAGTTCAGATAAAAAGGAAGGCCTTGTTCTTACAACTTCAGTTCCTCAGTTATGGTAACATCAGTGGGATACCGCCTAAGGAATACAGTGGTAAAAAGAGCATTCACTGTTGCTGAATTATGCTGTGTCTTCAAAACCACCCACCCACACCTATTTTGCGTTCGCGACTTAAAGATTAACTATCTAATTTCGCCTCTTCTTTGTACATCTATCAATTTGACTGCTCCTGTGGAGTAAGCCAGTTACAGAGGTCATACAGTTAGGCGTGTTTATTATCGGATTTACAAACACCATCCTGCATAGTGGTTAAGTAAAGGACGCTATTCTATCTCATCTTGTGGATACAGAAAACAAGATTGATGTCAACGAGGCTTTCAAATGGAGGTGGATTGGCCATACTCTGAGGAAACAAACCTTCAACTGACATCACACGCCAGGTCATCACTTGAGTGGAACCTAAATGGGAAGCATTCAGTTAGTCGTCAGTGCGAAGAGAAGATGAAAACATGTGGACAGACGTGGAGCCAGGTGAACACGTTGTCAGGGAAACGAACACAATGGAGACGTGCGGCTGAATTCTTTTTTTCCTCTGCCTTTGTGTGCACTATGTGGAGTGTGGCAACTTCAACAGTTGCTCCTCTGTACAAAGTTGTATATTGGAACTCAGTGAGTCGACCAGTCAGATGTTTCGCGTCGCATCGATGAATAAGATGAAAAAATGTTGTGCGTACAGTAATCTCCAGCCACACCTCATTACATGGGTCGGGGATTCGATCCCTGGCCAATGTACTTCAAAACCTCCGCTTAGCCAGCAAACAGTAAAGGTTGGTTAGGCGTGAGGTTAGTAAACCCTAATCTCGTGAAAAATAAATTTCACTGTTTCAGTGAAACTTCAAGCCTGATACCTGGAGTCCTATGTTCCAATGAGAATGCAAAGGATTAAAATAATTAAAAATAATAATAATAACGTTGAACAGATTAAGCATTGTGGATGATGAATTAAAAAGGTTAAGTGTGAGCTACGTGTGACATCGAAGCATTGCATAGCACTAAATCCATACAGTTTATGCGAAAAAAATCAAAACAATTCAATTGAGAACTTAAGAAACGTGTTTGACCTCAGTTAACTTTTTTTTATAACAAAAACGATCAAGAAAACATAAAGACGACCTGAGTTTATAAGTATATTACCACACTGTACATGGATTTAATTGAATAATCGACAAAACACAAGAAAGGAAGAGATATAATCAATAAGGAGGGGAAGAGTTACTCTACTACTACTACTACGACTAACGACAGTTATTATTATTGTTCCCCTGGGGTTTTCAGTGAAACATACGGCTTCAACAACACATCTTCACTTCGTTCTATTTTCTGCTGTCCTGTTCAACCGGGCCCACGATTGACCATAATCTCTCATCTCCCCCTCCACCTCATCGCCACACGATCTCCTCCATGTCACCCTCAAAACAATGCCAAACTCATCATCTCCCATTCAGATCGCATTCGAACGATGGCCTGCATTATGCGCGATGTCATTTGTCATTCCCCCCAAAGTCGTGTGTTCAATCCATCTCCATTTTCTCCTACATATTTGTTGAACATTTGGCCCTTTCTTAGTTTGTTCGCAGTGTTTCTTGTCGCTAATGCTTTTTCACCGGCTGGCCATTCAACCTTCAATATAGAGCCAGCGAATGCAGTTGCTGATAAAAGTCTGGTATGGCCTGTTCAAAATGTTCTTCGTGACTCATATAGAAGAACTAAATGACTGACTCAACTGACTTAACATTGATGTTGAAAATCCGAATCTTGTTCCTTATGTTCTTTCAGACTGATGAAGGCGTATCTTGCCTTTCCGATTCTGTCTGGCTGGCTTTGATATCTTCATTCGTTCAGCTAGTCTGTGGTTGAAACTGTGCTTCCCAACCAGATAAGTGAAGGAAGGAAGTAACCCCTGTCAAATCTCTCCCGTTGATAGTGATTGGTGCTGTTGTTAATGCTGTTGGTTCATTGCTTGGTTATCTTCATCACCTTCGTCTTCGCTACGTTCACCTGGAGTCTTGTCTCCAGTTAACTAACACCTATATCAAAAAAACCAATAATAGAAGGTTTAATTGTCATATTGATTCAAAAAAACCAAAACGAGTTGGCAGAAGAAGCAGTCAGATAAGACACAAGTGTTGAAGATTCCTCAACCAATCACCATCAATGGGAGAAATTTGAAGGAAGTTACTTCTTTCACTTATCTCGTCAGCATCATTTCAAGTAAACGCGCAGAACCACTGAGGATGTCGAAGCCAGTCAGGATCGAAGAAACAAGACACACCTTCCGTTATTCTGTGATCAATATGAAAATCTGTTGCGCTCAACACAAGGAAAACAAGATCAGAACTTTCGATAATGATGTCACTTCACCGCTTGTATATGTTTCAAAGACTTGCAGCGGCTTACGCCACAGAAGACATTTCCAACAAGGCTACTGAAAGCTTCCACAAACACTCACCTTCGCTGACTCGATACTAAAGATCGAATGACCATCTAGAATGGATAAGTAACACAAGGAACTCTGGCAACATATCGACCAGGAATCTATTCACCCCAACCCCACCTCACCCCAAGAAATATACGGAATGAGATGGAGATGGATCGAACACACACCAAAGAGACTATTGAGTTATCAGTCGGTTTTCGACATAGAACTTTGTACATATGTGCGGCAGTTCAAGTCGCCACACTCCACTTCATGTACCACACAAAACAAGAGAAGAAAGTAGAAGAAATGCATAATAGAGACAGTAAACAGAGGTGTGAGACAAAGGAATAGTAATAACGAAGAACAATACAGTTTCATTGGAAATCATAAGTCACATGGAGTGGATGCATCTGCGCCACTAAGAACGATTGTGAGCCATATCACCAATTGTTTCCAACCATTGGTTTTTACCGTCCCGAGGACCCCAACTAGTCCTACGTGGCTTAGACTAACTGTTGTAGATTTCATTGACTGGTGTCATGTTTTCGTTTGACCGCCGCTAGCACTTTTCCAGCCTGACCCAATATCAGCTAACATTGCCCGTCGAGGAAGGCGAGGACTAGACTGGGCATACGTAACACATGTCCTAAACATCTCAGTCGATGAAATTTCACAGCCTCGTCAACTGATTTCCCCTCCTTACCTAGCATTCGACCGATGCCTAAACTCAATATTGCTCACCTTATTATACCACTTCACGCGGGAGATAGAACGTAGACACCTATGATCAAAGACAGCTAATTTTTTCATGTCTTCCGCTCTCAATGGCCAGGTCTCACAGCCGGAAATAAAGGAGGACGGAGCGGACTGATGAGCAGTACACACGCCCTTTGGTTGATAGTCGGATATCACGTCTACCTAGCCAGAGACGGCGTAAACTGGCATATGAGAAACTAGCCCTCTGTATTCGTACTGCGATTTCGTCAAATTGAGTTATATCAGACGCCAGGAAATCCACTGGAATTCCAATGGGAAATAAAGAGTTGGGTGTGGGTCAGACGATGGCATGAAGTAAATCATGCGAAGAACAAAGTGAAATGAAGATGTGTTGCTGAAGCCCTATGTTCCACCTGGAATCCAAGGGAATAAAAATGTAAATTAAATCTTTTTTACAATTTTGATTATAGCTTGATTCCACACCGTATTATTGGTACAAGTATGGAATTTTACAACGAATTGATTTCAGTCAGAGAACCCCTGAAAATTAGCAGGGAATGCAGGACGGCTGTTTCTAAGTACGAAACTCTTCAGAATTACTCATCTATGATTCCACAGGAGATAGGACACAGGACCTTCAGATTACAAGACAAACTCGTTGACTACTCAGTCACTGGGTGAATGGAATCCAATGGCCACCGCATGAATTATAACTTCTGCCAATTCGCGATGTATATTTAGCACGATCATCAGCCAATGTTTTATCGGCGAGTATTTCTCTTCACATCCAACTTGGTCAACCCCACTGCTGGTGGTCATGAGTCCCTCTCCAGAACTTCTGGCAGCTTCATCCTTTAATGAGCACTAGAACAATGTCCAAGTGTTTCGTTTTGCAGGTTATGATAATAATAATTATTATTATATTATTTAACTCAACATAGTCCTAAAGGTCAGATTTAAAGGAGATAGAAATGTGATTTTCAAATGAATATGAAAATTTGCATGTGATGATATGAGATGAGTATTAATCACAAAGAGTACAAAATTCAAAATAATAGAGAATTACGAATTCGGTTGTGTAATATATATGCAAAATAGATTTTAAGAAAATAAGTGTAATCACGATATGCATACAAATAGACTGAAATAATAATATCTTATTTTATTTTCAACATCTATATGACAATGCCCGCCACGTGTCAGGTGATCCACAACGGAAAACTCAACAAGGCGTTCGAAGTGAATATATGAGAAAGATAAGGCTGCCTGCCTATTATCATCA
>OX235274.1:135310001-135358958 GCA_944472155.2 Trichobilharzia szidati
TACGGATGAAGATGTCAAAGTCAGAATCGGAAAGGCAAAATATGCCTTCATCAACCTGAAACCAGTTTGCAAATCTTCTGCACTCAACATAAGGAACAATATTCAGATTTTCAATACCAATGTCAAGTTGGTCCTTCTATACGAGTCAGAAACTTGTACTGCGTGTCAGTAAATAAAGGATTTCCAATAGGTTGCGGACTTTCATCGGCAGCTGTCTTCTCTCCATAGTGAAGATCAAATAACCAGACAGAAACAATTACTAACAAGAAACTCTGGCTGCCAAAAACCAACCAAGAGCCAATCGCTAAACAAATATGTAAGAGAAAATGGAGATGGATCGGGTATACATTGAGGAGGCCGTCGAATGAAACCGCTCACAATGCATGTGAATGGAAAGCGACGAGTTGGTCGTCAGTGCGAAGGTGAAATGGAGGAGATCGTGTAAGGAAGAGATGAGAGAGTTTGGTTAATCGTGGACCCAGCTGAAGAGGACAGTATTGATGAATAGAACAAAGTGGGGATGCATGGAGGATTTCATCGTGAGCTGACACCAATTAGAGAACTGCTGGAAAACCTGGGAATAATGGACAGTTGTTTCTCTAGTCCTATTCTGGGACTCTTCATCATTACGCACCCACTGAGGTTCAAACCCAGGACCTTCTTGTTACAAGACTAGCGAGCTCGTAGACCATTAAGCAGTCACTTACTGAGACCCGATCCAATGGTCTACCTGTGAATTCTAAATTCTGCCAGTTCATGACATGTCGCGACCACTCCGCAATGTCTTCTCCGACGAGTTACTGCCTCACCTTCAACCTGCTCTACCCCACTGGTCACGGCTTCCCACTAGAACCCCAGGTTAACTGCCTGAATACGGCCAGTCGCCAGTGAGCACCAGATTAATTTTCAAGTATTGGTTTTGTAAGGAAGAGTTTCAAACTAGGACGAAACAGCTGTCCAGTACTCCCAGGTTTTCCAGTGGTTCTCTAACCGATGTCAGCTCATGATGAAATCCTCCATGCAATCAAAGAAAATCCCTACAAAACCAATACTTGAAAGTGGAGATGTGTTGTTGAAGCCCTATGTTCCACTCGGAACCCAAGGGAATAATAATAATAATGGTAACTGGTTATGTCAAAACTAACCATTTTTTCACCTTCCTCTAATTCAACCTCCTCTAGTTTCTGTTTCATTAAGTAAGAATTGTGATATGTGTTAGTTGTTAACATCAGTCTGTAACTAATACGAGTTGAGCAAGTGTATTAGAGTTTCGTAGTAGAATGAATAATTTCATGAATGAGTTGTAATCAGGACGTACATAGATGCAAATAACAATATGGAATTATGTAAGAGTTCTAAAGAAATACCAGAGTTGCGTGGTTGCGCTATATCCTGAATTGGCAGAAGTTAGAATTCATGAGCTAGCCATTGGACCGGTGGATTAATGATATACGAGCTCGCCTTTTAACCAGAAGGTCCTGGATATAAACCCCTCCGGTGGGTGCGTACTGATGAAGAGTCCAAAACTAGGACAAAACAGTTATCCAGTACTCCCAGGTTTACCAGTGGTTCTCTAAATGATGTCACCTCATGATGAAATCCTTCTTTAGGATCTCAACTGCGGTAAGAATCGCTTATGCAGATCACTGAGGAAAGCCTTCTTTATGACTGAGCTACGCATCAATTTATACAGCCGACAAATGATCAACGGATGTGTGAAGGACAAACTGCCGCTTTGGGCCACCTCAATATGTGTTTATAAATTCACTTGCTCGTGTGGAGCTAGTTATATTGGGCGAACGAAGTGCACGCTTTCCAAACGCATCTTTGAACATTATCCGGCATGGTTAGCAAAGGGACAATGTAAGAAAATTACTAGCTCAATTCTCGAGCATTTGGTGAACTCAGGCCACGTAGCTCCACTGGAGTCGTCTTTCAAGATCATCTGCAAAGTGAAACCAAATGTTACAAAGGGCGTCAGGTTTCGGCTTTTGTGTATGGCGGAGGTGCTGGCAATTCATCAGTACAACTCTGAACTCTGTATACAGAAAAAGTTTGTCCAGTCTCTTATTCGACCTTGGTCTTAACCTTCTCACTAATGGTTCGCTGTAGAAAATTTTTTTAATTTTGATTTTTTTCTTTTCTTTTTTTGTAATTTTAAATCTTACTTTTAGTTTGCTTTTGCTTTAATAATTAATTCATTATTATCACTCTCATATGCTTCTTTTGTATATTTTCACGTCCTTTTCACACTTGTTAAATTGACACTCAACTACCACCTTTATTCTCACTTAATAGCAATTTTAACCTTATCAAATTTCTATCTTTGTTCCGTTGAGTACCGCGTAATTTACTACTTTTAATTTTTACTTCTAAAGTCACTTCTAAGTAATTATATCAATTATGTCACCCCCTATTACTCAATAATAGACCACTATATATTTTTTGGTAAGTATAAATACGACTGTACAGCCAACCTCTGAAGATGATTTCGTCAATAAAGAAAATTTTCTCCGCTGAATCTGTCTTTTATTGTCTTCATGACTGAATGGGTATTTTCGGTGATTTGAAGCAGAGCAAGAACTGGAGATGTGTTATTGAAGCCCTATGTTCCACTCGGAACCCAAAGGAATAATAATAACAATTTTTTATAGTTTGGTTTGTAAGGATTAGTTATGTTTTACGAGTTGATCACGGACTGATATCAGTTAGAGAACCATTGAAAACCAGGGAGTACTGGACAGCTGATGTTTCATCCTAGTTTGGGAATCATCGGAAGTACGCACCTACTGGGATTGGAACCCAGGACCTTCCGGTTACAAGCAGGCAAGCTCATATACCATTCAACCACTGGGACCCGATTCAATGGCCAGCCCATGAATTCTAACTTCTACCCATTCGTGATTTAGCGCTACTCCAACCATTGTCGTTGGTGGGACATCCATCCACACACGTGACATCTAATTGGACCTCACTGGTCACGACTTCTCACTAGAACTGCAGGAAGCTCCATCCTGTAGCAAGTCACTAGCGAGCATCAGATTAATTTTCTATAGTTTGGTTTGTAAGGATTAGTTATGTTTTAACTTGTAAAACAGCAGCTGTCCAGTACTCCCTGGTTTTCATTGGTTCTCTAACTGATATCAGTCCGTGATTAACTCGTAATAATAACAATACTAATAATAGTAATTGGTTGCATCAAAACTTATCATTTTTTTCCTCTTTTTTTATATGAATCTTCCTTAGTTTCTGTTTCATTACGTAAGAATTATGATATGTGTTAGTTGTTGACATTAGTCTGTGAATAAGACAAGTTGAGCAAGTGTATTAGAGTTGTAATCAGCATCTACATAGATGCAAATAACAATATGGAATTATGCAAGAGTTCTAAAGAAATACCAGAGTTAAAAGAAATTAGAAAAACAAACAAACAAAGAAAAATCAATAAGGTTGTTGCTACCACCATGAAAGTAGAAGTGATTGAATAATTTTCTTTTTATATGCATAGCTCACTCAGGTTGTTTTTTTTTTCTAAACTGAATAATGGCTAAAGCTTCAAGACTGTACAGAGAAGATGAAAGCGTATTTATTGTCTTTGGCAGCAGGTTATTCTTTACTTTGTAGATGACTTAAATGGGACATTCTATTTCACTTCAATTATAAACTCACTAACTAACTATTCAACTAACATTCCTGACATAATCATGTGATCATAATTAATAGATCAGTAGAATGGAACCATGAATGGACTCAGGTATGCATGAAAGCATAGCAATGTAAACACAATGAAATATAATAGAAAGATAAATAATTAAAAGAATAAAATAAATATTATTTCATGCATTTATTCCCCTCGTTATGAATTTGAATAATGCAAGAACACAACAGTGGTTTTTACACAGAATAAAATGCTACCATCATTGTTTATTTCGTTGGCTTCTCATCAGCTAGCTGCTTACAGGCCAAAGTCATTATTAAGTACATCCACAGAAACAATTTTAACATACTTGTACAGAGTTCATTTTTAAACAAAAATCAATCAATATATAAAATCAGTTGGAGATGGCTTCGGCAAACTTGAGGAGAATTGAACTCTTTTGTCTATTGATAATTTTGAACGATCTTGCGACATCCACCTATGCATGACCTATGTCAAGGAGATACCCGGCGATGTCACTGTTTAAAGCATTTGTTCCCTTTAGAACATAAGCTTTTAAGTACATGCTCAGAAAATCGTAGATTATGCCCTTCTTTCTGTTCTTCCAATGTAACTGCTCCGACAGATACATGTAAATTTTTATATACAGTTGGAGTTGTTAACATGAGAAGCATATCTATCGATTTTTGATTGCACCAAAGGAGAGCAAGTCGTTCGATAGACGGGAACCAGCTTAGCTAGCTGCAGGAATAGGCTCTGGTTAGTGACGTACTCAGTCTTCTGTTGACCATTGCTGTAATGTTTTCACCTTTATAATCAAGCTGAATGTAGATTGGCTTTTTACCCACTGTGATTTGTTTGACATTTGAGACTTCAGAGCTTCCGTACTTGTTAATGAATCTTTGAGGATAACCGTTGCTTTTCAACATCTTTGCGAGAAACATATATATATATATATATATAACTGTATGAATATATTGATTAATTGATTTTTGTTTAAAATGAACTCTGTACAAGTATGTTAAAATTGTTTCTGTAGTTATTTAAAACAGTTAGTCCCTTTTATAAATTTTGATGGCATTATTAAAAGACGGAGATTATCTGAAAAATGTGATGTATTAGTGCTATACATTTCGAACAATCTGATCCCTCACACTTTTACTTGTCAAGTCAATATATATGGAAAAGTTAAATTAAACAAAGTGACAAAAAAAAGAATTAAGAATAATTAACACAAACGTTTGGTAATCCAATCTGTAGATATACTTAATGATGACTTTGGCCTGTAAGCAGCTAGCTGATGAGAAGCCAACAAAATAAACAATGATGGTACCATTTTATTCTGCGGTAACCGCCCTTGTTTTTGCTTTATTCAAATCCAAATATGACTGAACGAGAGTCAAGTTAACAACATGGTAGAAATGTAATAGGGGGTGAGGAGAGAAAATAATACAATCAAGTAATAAAAAAGACAAACACAAAAATTATAAAGCCACTGTTAAGATAGATCAGGTTCGTTACAGATTTACTGACTTTACAAACTTCTTTTGTAGGCAGAGTTCGGGATTTTAACATGTGAATGAATTGCCATTGCTTCTGTGGTTTGATTCGTTGTACTCTTTTAGCAAGTTTCCCACGTATTATGTAGACGACTCAGCAGTTAGTTTGCCAGTATGCTTAGTATCCAGATTCGATTAGGTGTTCCAGGATAGAGATTCCAGAGTAGGAGGTGGGAGGGCTCTTTTGTTCCCCTTTATACAAACTTGATGGTGGTTACTTCTGCAAACCTCAAAAGAATCCCGAACTCTAAATACACAGACGAAGTTTGTTCAGTCACTAAACCTACAATGGACCTGATCTATCTTAACGCGTTATTTTTGCTTTTTATTTCTTAATTGTATTATATCTTCTTTCCTCACTCCCTTGTCAGTGTCTATAAGTATGGTATGTGCTTTGCGCCGTCTAAGTGCAAAGTACTGTTACAAGATAGTCAGGAGCCTGTACCTACACTCACTCTTGCGGGTGAACTGCTTGAAGTTGTTGATAAGTCTGTGTATCTAGGTAGTTGTGTGAGTGCTGGCCTAGGGGTGACGGATGAGATTTCCAACCATATCATGAAGGCTAGGATGGCATACATCAACTTGAGCCACCTCTGGCGCCGTTAGCTTGGCTTTCAAAGGTCGGGTATACAATGCTTCGGTGTGGGCTGTCTTGCTCTACGCCTGTGAAACCTGGCCTCTCCGACCTGAGGATGTGCGGTAGCTCTGCGTGTTCGATCATCGCTGTCTCCGCAGGATTGCTTGCGTTCGATGGCATCATCGCGTCAGTAATTCTGAGGTCTGGTGGCGTGTGTTTGAACACAGGGCAGATCACCATTTGTTCAGTGTCGTCATCTGGAAACACTGGCTCCGGTGGCTTGGACATGTGCTGCGAATGTCATCCCAGAGGCTTCCGTACAGGTCTCTGTTCGCTAGCCAGGCCGAAGGGTGGTCAGCCCATGACATGGCGTCGTGGGATGAAGGATTTTTGTGCTAGATTAGCATCGGTTGGTGCGTCACGACTCCCTGGTTGGGGTCCACAAGATAGCTCGAAACGTTATTGGATATGGCCAAGAATCGTAATCACTGGCGAACTTGTTGCAACTTCCTTCTTTCTTCCCTTCCTGATGATAGTTAACGAATACTGTTTGAACTTGTTAAGCATGACTATTCCTTCCAGATGAAGTTCTTTATCCGTTCTCTACTTATATTTGTACTTTTAATCTATGTTGTTTTATTATTATTGTTGTGTGGCGCATCTTTCTTGGTGCCATATTGTACCAAGTTTTTTCTTCTGCGTTTAAGTAAAAAAAATAAATAATATAAAATCACCCTTTCTTGCTACCACCATTGTGAACTTTGACTTTCGGTTAATTCTAGTTGAACTCTGCATACAGAAGAAGTTCGTTCAATCACTACACTTGCAATGGACTTAATCTATCTTATTAGCCGACATGTAAATTCTACCTAATCTTTTCTTCTGTCTCTCCATTAGTATTATTTTGTCTTCTCAATTGTAACATTTTCAACTTTCTTGTTCTCTACCCACACCCGATTCAATTTCTATACCTCACTACCACGCTCAGTTTCTAGTCATTCATGTTACGTCATCCAACTTACTCACTCAATTTCACTTCTACTTAATCTCTACCTGTAATTACCTCTGTTGCTATCCTGACCTAAGTTGTAACATTTTAGCCAGTTATATTACGTCATCTAGCTTTTTAACTCAATCTTACTTTAGTTGCTGTCGGATTAACTTTGTCTCTATACTACATCATTCTTGTATTAACTAATCAATTATCTAAACTTGACAAACCTCATGTACACACACACACAAATATTTGTATATAAATGCGATTGTACAGCTATGTGAATGAATTCGCCGAAAAGAGTCTCTTCGCTGAATGTCTTCTCTTTTTCATAGAACCCTACTTAATCCAGTCAAATATTTTGAGTCATTCAACTTATTTCTTTTATTTTGGTTTCTACCCAATTAACGCTCCCTACATTACGTAATTTGTTATCTAAAAAAAATTACGATTTTGATGACATATCTTAGGTAATATTCCTTTTGTTACTAAGATAATTATATACATATATATATATATGTGCGTGCGATTATACACCTTCAGACTGACATCACTGAAAACAGTAACTCTTCGCTGGAAGATGTGAAAGCCGGAATCGGAAAGGTAAGATATGCCTTCATCAATCTGAAACCAGTTTGAAAACCTTCTGCACTCCGCATCAGCATAAAGGACAATATTCGGATTCTGTTCAACGCAAATATGAAGCCAGTCAGTCAGTTCTTTCTTCTATATCGGTCAGAAACTTGCACTGCGTGTCAGTCACTGCCTTCGCCGTCTCCATATTGAAAATATAAATGGTCGGCGAGAAAGAATTAGCAACAAGAAACTCTAGGTGGCTTCGAACCAACCAAGAGCCGATCGCTCAACAAATATGTAGGAGAAAATGAAGATGGATTGGGCATACGTTGAGGAGACTGTCAAATATCATCGCGCACAATACAGGCCATTGCTCGAGGAGAATCCGAATCGGAAACGACGAGTAAGTCGTCAGACGATGACATGGAGGAAAGCGTGCGAAGACGAGGAGGTGAAAGATTATGGTCAGTCGTGGACCCAGCTGAAGAAGATGGCAGAAAATAGAACAAATTGGAGATGTGTTGTTGAAGCCCTATGTTCCACTTGGAACCCAATGGAATGATAATTCGCTGGAAGTCTCATGTTGTATATGACTCAACGGGGACTTTCAAGTTATATAATTTCATTGGTTGGAAGATTTCATTATGAGCTGACATAAGTTAGGGAACCATTGGAAAACCTGGGAGTACTGAACAGCTGTTTCGTTCTTAATCGCCAGCTCATCAATGGCTGTTGAACAGATTTCTTAGAGCTGTATTGAGAAGTCAAGACTGCCAACGCTCTAACCCAGGGCCTTCTGGTTACAAGGCTAGCTCGTAGATCATTAAGCCACCGGTGTCCAGTGGCAAGGTTAACTTTCTTCGAGAAACAACCAATCAAAAGACTGTATTTTCTACTAACAATAATCTACAATAATGTACATTAAAATCTATAAATATGTGTTGATTTTCCTTAACAAACGATCTGTTGCCTGGCCCTTGTCTTCGGTTGTTACAACTGAATACAATTCAATCTTTACCCGGCCTTGAAACTTATATTTTGTTTGTTATAAGAAGATTAGTATGTCACTTAATTGTCTATTCACATTTTATCTCATATTTTTAATGACTAAATTATAGATACATTCAGTTGACATTGGTAACTAACGGACTATTATTCCACCTTAAACGTGTACTCCAATACACTTTGTAATATAATTTTGATTCGCCTATACTAGATATTTGCATTATATTCTAATAATCATGGTTTTATAATTGTAGAGTCTGAATAAGAAGTGTTATAACTCCATTGTCAATTTGTTATAACTGAACTGAATAAACCCGTCGCTACTTTGTTATGTCTGCGCCTCTTAATTACTATAAAGGTAATGAACTCGACTGATACGCTAATACGGGCCTATTTGTCCGTTGTACCTTCCGATTCACTGAGCCCCCCCAAATATCAAAAGACAAAGGCTGGTTGGCCTGTGACTGTAAGATATTGTATTATACTGCACTGCATAGTTTAAGAAACTACACATGATATTTATACATTTTCTTAACCATAATAAAGTCAGCTCACAACCGTGAGAATGAATTGTTCTTATTGGTTGGATGTGTGTATCCTGACTGACTGACGACCCGACAGAGACCAAGGTGAGACAAAAGACGATGAATTGATCTCACACACTAAATCACAATATGCGTGAGAAATGATAGATCCACATAGTAACTCCATTACAAGATAAATTACAGGATTTGTGAGAAACGATGATAAACTGTTTTATCCTGGGTCCAATCATGAACATCCTATGTTCTACCTCCCATGTTAAGTGGTATAATAGAGTGAGTGATACTGAGGTTAAGCATCAGTCAAGTGCTAGGTAAGGAGGGAAAATCAATCGATGAGATTGTAGGGCACCTGTATGCGATTCGCATGGTTAGCACATCACCTTCCTGGACGATGGGACAACCTTAGTTGACTGACATAGGACTGATCAGGTTGGAAAAGAGAGAGCTGGTATGTACATAGTGGTCAAACCAAAACATGGCTTCATCAGTCAATAAAATCCATAACAGCTGGTTTAAGCATACAAGTCAGCGACATAGGGAGGTGTAGACTTCCTGATTGAGGTGTTTGGGATGGTAAAAACCAATGAGGTCTGGAGACAATTAGTGCTGATATGACTGGCTCAAAATCCTCGTTGGCAATGGCTGGTACAGATGCATTCACTCTTTGTGAGTTGCCAGTCATATCCATCCAATAAAACTATTGTTGTTCTTCCATATGAATACTATTCTTTTTCTCTCACTCAAAATTCTGTTCACTATCTCAGTGCTACTATACGGATCAGAGACTTGGCGCCGCGTCGCGTCACGAAGGGCACTTCGAACAAACTACACACCTTCATCAACAGCTGTCTTCGCTCAGTACCACTCAAGATCAGATGGCCAACCAGAAAAGATCAGCAACAGGGAGGGATCTCTGGCAATAAACGAACCAACCCAGCAGGAACCTATTGTGCAACAAATATGCAGGAAGAAATGGAGGTGGAATGACCATTCTCTGAGAAAACAAACCACCAAGTGACATCAAACGCCAGGCCATCGTTCAAGTGGAACCCGAATGGGAAGCGGCGAGTTAGTTCGTTGTCAGTGCGAGGGTGACATGGAGGAGGTCATGTGAAGAAGAGAATAAGAAAGCATGTGGACAGACGTGGAGCCAGGCGATGAAAACGTTGACAGACAACCGAACGCTCAATGGAGATGTCCGGCTGAAGCCCTATGTTCCTCTAGGAATTAAACGAAACAACAATAATAATAATAATTACTGTCTTCTTTTGGTTTGTGTGTGCTACATGGAGTGCACTGTGGTACCTCAGACTGTTGCACATCTGTGGAAAGCTGTTCTACGTTGAAACCAGTCAGTCAATCAATTTTCAAACTTGAGACAAATACGACTTAAATCGTGAAAAGAACAACGACAAATTAAGAATACAAAAGGCACTAAAATTTATTATTATTATCATTATCACTATCCGTTTTCGTCTATAAAAACTGACACCATAAAGAAGACAAAATAGCAAATAATAAACATACAAAAGTAAAATTTTTCTTTTCTTTTCTTTCTTTTAAATCACCGCCTGTCATCCCTGACGACAGCAGATATCTGAGTCAGTGAAACAATGAGGCGAAGAAAATAGAGGGAAGGCGCGGCGGGCCGAAGGGGCCGCTGGCGGGGGTCGGGAATAGAAAATTATCACAATTTATTTTAAAAACAAAGAACAATATCACAATAGAAAAAGAAGGAGGGAGAGACAGAAAGAGGGAGGGAGGGAAATGAGTACAATTCATCAAATAGATAATTTATGCGAAAAATCCTTATTCAATTGCGATTTCGTATTGAAAAGTGAATTTACAAAATACTTATTATCACTACTACTGACAAACTTATTAGTAGTATCAGTAGTAGCAGGTGGATAAGCAGAATATAAAACAGTCGCTATCATCACCAAAACAGCACCAATAAAGAATAAAATTGTCGGTTGAAAATTAAACCAAAATATTGACAAGACGAAAGTGAGTACAATAGCCAATGAGGTAGCAAATCCTTTACGTATATTATCTGCATAGCGTATTGTCGCTGCAATCAACAACCCGCCTAATGATTGGATTAAAATAGCTAACCATACAATAGAATCATAACCGAAAAAAAATCCATTCTTATGTATAGCCTGTCCATCTTTAAGATAAACTGTCACAATGCCTACAGTAACACCATAAAATGCCAGCTGAATATTACGTATAGCTACACTTTTATGACTACTTTTCAAGAGTTTTTCAAAAAATACTCCAGCAAAACCAGAACAACTGCATGCTAACACAACGGAGGATAAACCGACGAGTAGATTTTTATTACCATTAGTATTATTATTAATACTACTATTATTACTATTATTGGAAGTGCCATTGCCGGTAGAATTCATCGTGGTATCCGATTTCATGATATCATTTAATTGTGTTAATACTACACCGGTGAATAGGATGCCCAATGAAATCCATTGTACACGACTTAGGTGTTTCGACAGGAGAATTCTGAAGAATATCGCTGTGGTGAAAATCTTCAGCTGATACAATATCTGGATGAAATATCAAAAAAAAACCATGAGTAAATATTTAACAATTGAAAATACGGAGATTATCTGAAAAAAAATGATGTGCTTTGTATTTGCGCAATACAGTTCGAGCAACAATCTGCCCCCTCACACATTTACTTGTCAAGTCGATGTATATATGAAAAAGTTAAATTAAACAAAGTGACAATACAAAAAAGGATTTAAGAATGATTAACACAACGCTTGGGTAATCCAATCATCAAATAAGGATTACCAAGGTAGGTAGGTTAAGAGTAATAATAAACTGTTTTTGAATCCACCGGGGGAAAGGGGGGGCTTAAGTTTATGAATAGCTATAGCCTCAGTATATTTCAATAAGCGCCTTATATATCTTTCATATTGTACAGGACAGGACATAAAACTGACGTTTACATATCTTTTAAACCTATCTATAAAACGTATTTAAGGCGTATCCTAAAGTTTGTGGAAGCCCTAGCTGGCAATTAGAAAGTTTAAACCACCTTTATGCGTTCATCAAAGCAACAATTCGTCATCACATTAAACTTCCTTGGTAAACTTTGTTTTGATACCACCTGCCAGGGCAGATGTACTATTACCTCGGTTATTTGGTTTAGTGGTCTTCATTGTTATTTGACCTTGCATATGTCCTTTTAACTTGACCTAAGTCTATTTATTTTCTCACCTCTTTACTTTTTAGTAATTTCACATATATTCCTATGACAAGTTCGTGTGTCATCAGATTGTCTGAAATGTTTACAGAATTTTCATCATGAGCTGACATCGGTTAGAGAACCAGTGGAAAACCTGGGAGTACTGGACAGCTGTTTCATCCTAGTTTGGGACTCTTCAGCAGTACGCACCCACCGAGATTCAAACCCAGGACCTTTTGGTTACAAGGCGAGCTCGCATACCATTAAGCCACTGGGCCCGATCCAATGGTCCATGAATTCTAACTTCTGCCAATTCACGACATAGCGCGACCCCTAGCCAATGTCTTCGGCGAGTATTTGTCCTCACACCCGACAGGGCCATGGACCATTGGATCGGGTCCCAGTGGCTCAATGGTATACGAGCTCGCCTTGTAACCAGAAGGTTCTGGGTTTGAATCTCGGTGGGTGCGTACTGCTGAAGAGTCCCAAACTAGGACGAAACAGCTGTTCAATACTCCCAGGTTTTCCACTGGTTCTCTAACCGATGTCAGCTCATGATGAAAATCCTGTAACCAATCAAATCCATACAAACCAACACTTGTTTTAAATGTGTGGCGCAAATACATTACACACACGATTCACACAAATTACGTCTTCCTAGAGCTTTAGCTAAATTCATAAAGGGAACTAATTGTTTTAAATAACACAAACTTTTTTAAATTCTTTTAGGTTCCAAATTCTAACTTCTACCAATTTGTGACTTAGCGCGACCCCAACAAATATCGTCGGTGGGACATCCATCCTGAAACGTGACATCTGGTTGAACCTCACTGGTCACGACTTCTCACTAGGACTCCAGGAAACTCCATCCTGTAGCAAGTCACTAGCGAGCATCAGATGAATTGTGAAAAACCAATAGATGCAGGTGTTAGACTACCAACTCCGTCTATAGCTAAACACCTAATCGAGATGAACTATAAGATTGATGTTAACTCAGCCTTTAAGTTCATCTATAAAAACGGTCAAGGGCGCTTATTGAAATACGCTGAAACTATAGCTAATTTATAAAAGGGACTAATTGTTTTAAAATTGAAAATACATTTTATAAAAAGTCAATGATAATATTACTAATAATAAAAATTCCTAAATGGTTCCAGAAACAAATAAAATTTTCAGAAACCATTAATGGTGAGAACAGGAAACCTAGCTCCTCTATTGCGAAATATATTATAGAGACAGGACAAAATTGACGTTAACAGATCTTTTAAAGGCATATCTATAAAACGTGTTTGGGGCGTATCCTAAAGTTTGTGGAAGCCATAGCTGGCAATTGGGAAGTTTGAACCACCTTTATGCGCTCAAAGCAACAATTCGTCATCACAATGAACTCAGCTTCCTTGGTAAACTTTGTTTTGATACCTCTGTTATTTGGTTTAGTGGTCTTCATTGTTATTTTGACCTTCAATATGTCCTCCTGTTAACTTGACCTAACTTGTCTATTTTCTCACCTCTTACCTCTTTATTAATTTCATATATATTCCTATGACAAGTACGTGGAGTGTGATCAGATTGTTCGAAATGTGTTGCACAAATACACATTAACACACGATTCAGACAAATTACGTCTTCTTATTGCTTTATCTAAATTCAAGGATAACTGTTTTAAATAATACAAACTTTTTTCATTCTTTTACGTTCCAAGTTGAACATAGGACTCCGACAGTACATTTCCTCCACTTCATCCTTTCGTCTTCAGTTGTTTTTAGCTAACTCGAAGATCACGCATAAGCTATCATTCTTTCCTCACACGATCTTCTCTATGTCAAACTGGGACCCACGCCCAACTCATCGTTTACCCGATTCAGTTTCAACTTGACGGCCTGGTGAACGATGTCATTCAACGATCTATCTCCTCAGTATATCTCCAATCTGTCTCAGTTTATTTATTTACTTTTTACTCCTTTGCGTTTCCAGTGGAACATAGGGCACCTTCAAGCTAGAGCGTTTTTGAAGTTTCGGTAGTAGTGGTGTTTATTTTTTTTACAGGATGGGGTTGCTAGCCTCAACTGGCCCAACTTTCCCTCTTTACTAGTCTTATTACTGGCTTAGCAGTACGTCGGTGGCCGCGGATCGAATCCTGAACCACACAGGCGCGTAGTTGGCCAGCATTCTACCGCTGTGCCACCAACGCAATACAAACACCCTCATGTGTTATTCCATATTAAATAAGTTTTGAGCACAATTTATTGTTCGTAATCATATTAATTTAGTCACACGACTTCACAATTTGTCTCTGTCTCTCGTCTTTCCATATAATCAGGCATAGGTGCTCCTTCATTGCGATTGCACGTGTCCAGTGTTGGTTCGATAGACAAAGATACAATAATGATTAACCTCTCTTCCTCTTCTATCTCCAACTAACTATATTACTTTTTATACTCTCACCCTGCCCCCCCCTTATATATGCAAGTGAATGCAACACAATGCAATGGCTGAGCTTTTTTCTAGGTTAGTTAACTCAACAGGGTCAATTATTTTAGAAAGAACATCAGAGGCCTTACGTAGAATTCTCCACTGAGGCTGGAATTAGTCAGGGTGGCATTTAAACAACAACCAACCAACCAACCGATGAACTCTCTCAGCGATAAACTCTGTCGGCTTAAGGACTCAATAGGTAAAATTAAGAGAAATAATATAATCTACCAAATAACATGTAATGATGACTGTGAGATCGATTACATAGATCAGTCAAACTAGTAGATCGAGGTCAACTAGATTATTGGAACATGATAATTTAGGTAAACCTCGAGTGATTGACCCTACTGAGTTAAATAACCTAGAAAAAAGCTCAAACATTGCACTGCACTGCATTCACTTGCATGTAATCAAAAAATAGGGTGGGACACTGACTGAATGACTTCAACATAGAACAACTTTGTACCGATGTGCAACAGTTTGAGTCACCACACTCTACTCCATGTAGCACACAAAGCAAGAGAAGAAAGTAAAAAGAGAAATGCAAAATAAAGACAGTAAAGAAAGATATAAGGCAAGAAGAATAGTAATATCGAACAAACCATATAGTTTTTTGAGTATTATAAGTTACACGGAGTGGATGCATCTGCGGTCGGTTTTCGACATAGAACTTTGCACATATGTGCGGCAGTTCAAGTCGCCACACTCCATGTAGCACACACAGCAACAGAAGGAAGTAGAAGAAATGCATAATAAAGACAGTAAACAGAGGTGTGAGACAAAGGAATAGTAATAACGAAGAACAAAACAGTTTCATTGGAAATCATAAGTCACAAGGAATGGATGCATCTGCATCAGCCACTGAGAACGATTTTGAGCCATGTCACCAATTGTTTCCAACCATTGGTTTTTACCGTCCCGAGGACCCCAACCAGGAAGTCTACACCTTCCTACGCTGGCTTAGACTAACTGTTGTAGATTTCATTGACTGGTGCCATGTTTTCGTTTGACCGCCGCTGGCTCTTTTCCAGCCTGACCCTATATCAGCTAACATTCCCCGTCGAGGAAGGCGATGGCCTGGTATACGTAACACATATCCTAACCATCTCAGTCGATGTAGCTTCACAGCCTCGTCTATTGATTTACCCTCCTTACCTAGCACTCGACCGATGCCTAAACTCAACATTGCTCACCTTGTAACAACAGCAGACAAGGGCCAGGCAACAAATCGTTTATTAAGGAAATCAAAGCATATTTATATATTTTCATGTACATTATTATAGTTTAGTTAAGCAAACAAACACAGTCTTCTGATTGGTTGTTTCTCACTTAAAGTTAATCTTTCATCTCTTTGTGACTGTTTCTTGAATGTCAGATCATCTATATGTTAACTGTATCCGCCTACGCAAAGTCTGCTGTGGTCGGTTTTGAATCAGTCTTTGTTCATATTTTCTCACGACAAATCTTGAGAACGTAAATATTGACGTAAATTACTGTCTACCAATTTGGCTAGTAGACAGCTCTCACCACAACCTTATTATACCACTTCACACGGGAGATAGAACGCAGGCACCTATGATCAAAGATAGCTAGCCAGGCTTTTCATGTCTTCCACTCTCAATGGACAGGTCTCACAGCCAGCCATAAAGGAGGACGCAGTGGACTGATGAGCAGTACACACGCCCTTTGGTCGATAGTCGGATATCACGTCTACGCCAGAGACGGCGTAAACTGGCATATGCGAAACTAGCCCTCTGTATCCGTGCTGAGATTTCGTCAGAGATCAACCCGTTGGAACTGGCTGATGGTACTTCCCAAGTAAGCGAAGCGGTCAACGTGCTCTACCACTTCACTTCCTATTTCTAATCTAGGAGTCGGTGTAGTCCAATCCTGTAACATCATCTTGCATTTGGCGGGAGCGAATCGCATGCCAAACATTCGAAGAACAAGAAGAAGACTCTGCTGGGTGGAGACAGAGAGAGGTTAATCATCATTGAATCTTTGTTCATCGAAGCAACACACCAAACAGGTGCAATCGAAATAAGGCAACGCCTATACCACATATGTATGTATATATGGAAAATAACTATGGATATATTGTGTGTGTTTGATGACTATTCATTGACTCAGACATAATTATTGGACAAGAATTTTAAAAATAAAATGTGTCCTCGAACAACTGAAACTTTGAAATTATTGATTATTTTAATTTTGCTGAGATTTAGTATGAATGAATATAATATTTACGCAAGTATATGTAAATATTGACAAATTATTGTAGAGTATACGAATGGAATTTTCATTTCAGTTACTGGATCATTACAAACAGTGAAAAGTTGGTTAGTTAGTTAAATGTTCTATAAACTCGAGTTCTCAGCAATAACAATTAATTATAGATCGGATCTCAAAGATTGATTAAACAAACCTAAGACTAATTAATTGCAATTTGAACACATTTCATTCTATAGGATTTCATCATGAGCTGATATCGGTTAGAGAACCTATGGAAAACCAGTTGGGAGTACTGGACAGCTGTTTCTCCAGTCCTATTTCGCGACTCTTCAGCAGTATACACATCGTTCGAACAGGACCTTCTGGTTACAAGACTAGAGAGCTCGTAGACCATTAAGCCACTGGTACCTGACCCGATCCAATGGCCAGCCCATGAATTCTAACTTCTGCCAATTCATGACATGGCGCGACCACTTCCCAATGTCTTCTTCGATGAGTTATTGCCTCACCTTCAACCTGCTGCACCCTACTGGTCACGGCTTCCCATTAGAACCCCAGGTCACTGCCTGAATAGGGCCAGTCGCTAGTGAGCTTCAGGTTTTTCCTTATTGGGACACAAACTGGTAGATGTATAAAACCAATTCTTGAAAATTAATATGTTGCTCGCTAGTGCTTGCACTTCTAGTGAGAAGTCGTGACCAGTGGGGTGCATCCAGTCGGGAGTGAGGGTGGTGGTCGCGCTAAATATGTCACGAATTGGTAGAAGTTAGAATTCATGGGCTGGCTGTCATTAAGTTGGCTCCCAGTGGCTGAATGGTCTACCAGCTCGCTGGCCTTGTAACCGGAAGGTCCTGGGTTCGAACCCTGGCGGGGTGGGTGTGTACTAACAATGGGTCCCAAACTAGGCTGGCGAAACAGCTGTCCAGTACTCCCTGATTCTGAATGGTTCTCTAACAGATATAAAAATTGACTAGAGAGAATTAATCATTTACCTACAACTACTACTTAATAACTTTTGACATGAAATCATTTCCGACTTGTCTAAACGTGTGTATTACCTTAATTATTGTTACATTATTCCCTTGAATTTCGAGTGGAAGACCCTGCTTCAGCTGTAGGGCACATCTTCAATTCAATCTGTTCTCTGAAGTCCTATTTAGCTGATTCCTGACTGACTGGTTTCAACATAGAACAACTTTGTACAAATGTGCAACACTTAGAGTTGCCACACTTCACTCCATGTAGCACACATAAACCAAGAGAAGACAGTAAACAGAGACTTCACAAACGAGAGATAATAAACATAAATATGAGTGAGGGTAAAAGAATTGTAGTCATATGGAAAAACATTTTTTTTTCATTTCTTCACGTTCTCAGTGGAACACAGGGCAACTTCAAGCTACAGGCTTGAAATTTCTGTAGCAGTGGTGTTTATTTTTACAGGATGGGATTGCTAGCCTCATGCCCAATCTTTCCTCTTCACCAGCTTTTTTCAGTACTGGCTCAGCGAGGTAAAGGAGTGAAATGGCCGGGGATCGAACCCCGGATCACATGAGGCGTGGTAGGTGAGCATTCTACCGCTGTGCCACCTATGCAGACGGAAGAACAATAGAGAAGTTTTATTGGATATAACTGGCAAATCATAAAGAGTGAATGTATCTGCACCAGCCATTGAGAACGAGGACTTTGAGCCAGCCACATCACTGCTAATTGTCTCCAGCCGTTATTGGTTTTTACCATCTCAAGGACCCCAACCAGTCACCAGCCAGTCTACACCTCCCTACGTGGCCGGCTTAAACTAACTGTTGTGGATTTTGCTGACTGATAAAGTCATGTTTTGGTTTAGCTAGTTCCACACAAATGCTCATAAGCCTTATTTCCCCATATGACCACCTCCTCTGTGTCCCTCCCACTAACACGCCCAACTTGCCGTCTTCCATTAGGGTTTCACCCTAATTAGTATTCAACGATCTCCCCACCGTATGTACACTTCACCTCTACTTCCTACTATGTGTCAGTGACACATTGGTTAGGACTCTCGCCGACCATGCACATGGTCCGTGGTTCCATCCCCAGCCGACGCATACCTGATATCAATTGGTCGGCCTGCAAAATTTCAGCTACCGATATCACATGCTGAAAATTCCACACTCGCACCAATAATACGGTGTCAAATCAAGGTATTATCAGAAAGAAATAAAATTTGTTGGGTGATAGGTACTTTGTTGTCACTGTGTTCCTTGTTGCTTTTTTTTCTGTTCAACCGTATGATGTTCAGTATGTGGAATGAAGGCAGCTGTCTGTGGGACTCAACTAGGAATTTTAAGAAGTACATGGAGGACAGTAGATATATCCATTTATAATCATGACTACCTATCCATAATAATAAATTAGAAAGCAAAAGCGTGACAACACGGCTGGTAGAGACAACGAATTCTTCGAAGTCCGACAGATTCCCTTGAATAACAAATGAAGATTATAGAATCCCTTACACACTAACATTTCTGGCATCTAATCATCATATCATATCATCATGTAGTAAGCGTTGAGGCGAGATGAGTAATCGCGCTAGAATGTTGTTCTAGTGTCTAGAATCATGTTGCGATGCTAGTCAGCTTCAGATGAACTCTAATTCGAATGTAACGAGCCAGAAAAAAATCTTTGCAACACCTGTAGCAAGTTTTATAAGTCGCATTGGTATTAGGATTATAGCAGAATTCAGTGATACTGTGGTGAGAGCTGGCTGCCAGCCAAAATTGGTAGACAGTAATTTACGTCAATGTTTACGTCCTCAATATTGGTCGTGAGAAAAATAAGAACAAAGACTGACTCAACAACCAATCACAGCAGACTTGTTTGCGTAGGCGGATACAATTTGCACATAGATAATCTGAACTTCAAGAAACGGCCACAAAGAGATGAAAGATTAAGGTTCAGCGAGAAACCACCAATCAGAAGACTGTTTGTTTGCTTACAATAATCTATAATGATGTACATGAAAATCTATAAATATCTGTTGATTTCCTTAATAAACGATCTGTTGCTTGACCCTTGTCTTCTGTTGTTACCATACTACTGCCAAAGGTCCGTTGAAAGCAACAGCAGCATGTGGTGATTCAGCACTAGAGATTTTAGTGTGTGCATGTAGGTAGGCAACTCAATAATCTTCACCTGTCATCCGACAAATCTATCACCGCCCCGTTGTCACTCTTATGGCTTTGATAGATAATCAGGAAAAAGTACTAATTGTTATCGCAATTCCATAATGGATAAGATTTTATTTTGATAAATCACACAGTGTAGTACAGTTATATTATATCAGTTATA
The DNA here is from genome assembly GCA_944472155.2 of Trichobilharzia szidati. Lineage (NCBI taxonomy): Eukaryota > Metazoa > Platyhelminthes > Trematoda > Strigeidida > Schistosomatidae > Trichobilharzia > Trichobilharzia szidati. The sequence goes on from OX235274.1 coordinate 135,330,164, forward strand.
TATATATATATATATATATATATATATATATATATATATATATATATCAGTTAATATAACTGTACTACACTGTGTGATTTATCAAAATAAAATCTTATCCATTATGGAATTATACTCTACCACAGTGCCCAAGTTTTATACTTATATTAATGTTATCGCCATTGTAACGACAGAAGACAAGAGCCAGGCAACAGATCGTTTATTGGGAAAATCAAGAGGTATTTATAGATTTTTATTTGCATTATTATTAGTGGAGAAGCAACCTCTCCTGATTGGTTGTTTTCTTGCTGAAGGTTATTCCGTTATCTCTTTATGGCCGTTTCTTAGATAGTTAAGCCATATATCTGCGAATCCTATTCGAACACGTTAACTCTGCCGTGATTGGTTGGTGAGTTCCTTAAGGTTAAGCTTTGTTATTGCTTTTTTCTCTTATGATCCCGATTCGGCACGTAAACATTGACGTAAATTATTGTCTACAATTTTGGCTTGCAAATAGCTCTCACCACACCATGATTGAGCCACCAACATGTTACAGCTTCCAATTCAGTCCCACAGACAGATAATTAATCGAGAACACACATTCACACGATTAGGAAGATGTAATCACACAAAAGTATCGAAAGAAAATAGAGATGTTTGAATTCCGTCCCCCGTGTTAAATGGTACAATATGGTGAGTAATATTGAGGTTAGAAGTAGATAGAGTGTTAGGTAAGGGAAAGAGGCGATGGGGGGGGGGTAAATCAATTGATGAGGTTGTGAAGGTGAATCGATTGAGACGGACTGGATACGAGACATCTCTTTCCCCGGCAGATAATGTAAGCTGACATAGGATTACCTTAGAAGGGAAATACGACTGTTCAAACCAAAAAATGTCATCAATCCATGACGTTTTCGACAGCTAGTTTGAGGCAGCCATGTAAAGAGATGTCAACCACCTGGCTGGAGACTTTGGTATGCTACGAACCATGCTACTATTCTTTCTCTTTAACACTGCTGCTCATTACAATACCTTTTCTCTTTTGTCCTACCTTTATGTGCTAATACATAAAGTATGGTAACTTAGACTGGGGCACTTCTGTTCAAAGTTCTACGCTGAAACCTGATATGTAGTCATATGATGTCTGCTTTGTTTTGCCAGTCTGATATATTTTGTGCTATATGTTTATTGATCGCTCATTCCATTATAACTCACAATATATATCTAGTCTGTCTATTAACTAAATCAAGCAATGTATGGCCATTGTCACATGACATTCCAACCAATCAGAATCCAGTGATGGTAAGAAAAACTACTATCTGTCTTATGATTGGTTAATGTATGTTAGTTATTTTCTATATATACTCTTGTGTTGTACAGTTAATTGACTTCTCTCGTACTTTTCCACTCACACTCTTGTGTGGGAAATACACGTATCCATTGGTGAACGTGAGGATCTTCTGATTTTCCTCTTCTTGTCAGGACAAATTAACTAGTAAGCAATACCAGTCGATACAGTTATCGTCTGTTAATATCTTGTTAGCTATATTTACACCCGGTCACACCATAACCATATTGACGACAACTCCATAGTGAAACCCAATCAGTTAGTTTATTATTCATTATTATTGTTCCCCTGGGTTCCTAGTGGAACGTAGGGCTTCAACTGCACGTCTCCACTTGCTTCTGTCTTCTGCTGTACTTTTCACTTGCATCCATGTCAGTCCATACTGCTTCAACTACTCTTCACACGATCTCCTCCATGTCATCCTTCGACGTCCCACCCGCCGCTTCCCTTTCGGGTTCCACTCGAGCGATGGCCTGACGCGCGATGTCACCCAGCGGCCTCCTCAGCGAGTGTCCAATCCATCTCCGCTTTCTCCTGCATATTTGTTGGGCGATTGGTTCCTGTTTCGTTTGTTCCCATAGTTTCTTGTTGGTGATTCTTTCCGGCCGGCCATCTGATCTTCACTATAGAACGAAGACTTTTGTTGATAAAGGTCTGCAACAGGCTGTTGGAAATATTCTTTGTGACCCGCCAAGTTTCTGATCCGTATAGCAAAACTGACTTGACGTGTGTATTGAAAATCCGAATTTTGTTGTTGATGCAGGCTGAGTGACGAAGATTTCCAGATTGGTTTCAGGTTGATCAATGTGTTTCTCGCCTTCCCGGTTCTCGATTTGACATCCTCGTCCGTTCCACCTGCCTGTAGTTGAGACAATGCTCCCTAGATCAGTGAAGTGAATGAAGTAACCTCTTTCGAATCCCTCCCGTTGATGGTGATTGGCGCTGGATGTTGCTGCTCTTGTTGTTGTTGTTGGTTGGTTGGTTATTTCCATGACCTCTGTCTTGTCTATGTTCACCTGGAGTCCTGTCTTCTCTGGCTGCTTCTTCGACCAGTTTGTCGCTTGTTTTCGCTTGTAAGTCTTCGATTTTGTGTGACATCAAACATAAATCATCCACGCGCGAAATCCAGGTCTTCTAGATTCTTCACGTCGGTCCAGGATATCCCTGTCTTCTCGTTTCCCACTGTCTGACGCATAATCCAGTCCACCACAATTAGGAACATCATTGGTGACAATAAGCACCCTTGTCTGACCCCTGTGTTTACTCCAAACGCTTCGCTGAGTTTTCCGTTGTGGATCACTTGACATGTGGCGTTGGCGTACAGCTGTTGAATAAGGTTGATGAATATTTGGGGTACGCCGTAGTACTCGAGTAGTTTCCAAATTACTTCGCGGTCAACGCTGTCGAAGGCCTTCTCAAAGTCTATAAAGTTGAGGTAGAGATTTGATTGCCATTCCATGCTTTGTTCGATGATAATGCGTAGAGTTGCATTTTGGTCAGAACATGATTTGCCTTTCCTGAATCCAGCTTGTTCTGGTCGGAGTTCTGTATCCAATGCGATGATGCGACTCAGAATTTTACTTGGTGTCGACACGAGCATGATTCCTCGCCCGTTCTTGCAGAGTGAGGCTTAAGTCACCCTTCTTTGGTAATTTCAGTCAGTTAGACAGATAGAAAAAGCAAGAATGTTTCAAGTGTTACATAATTCATGATCAAGATAGCGAGGTGGAGTGGGTTCTAAACTGAATAAAATCTTGGTTGATTGCCAACTGTCAGTTCAACTTTAAGTCACAGTTAGCACACACGTTGAATCTATTTCTATTTCTGAAAGAATTTAGCTTGTAGATAAAACTGCATTATTCATTTAAACTATTTAGTTACACTAATCATGATGTTTTCTACACAGATAATACCATAAATACCATATTAATTTGCATATTAGATACATTCATAGAGTGTGTGGGTGTGTATGAGTGAGTGAGTGAAATACTATTCTTCACCGAGAGTTCAAAATTTTGAGATTTATACTTTATATAGATTTTTAGACAACAGTAAATAATAGATACCGCAGTCAAATGGCCTTGTTCCGACCAATCAGATCGCTCAACATAACAAAAGGATACTTTTTATAGTTTTCGTTCTAAGTCTCACTCTGATTTCGGGTTAAGATTAAGGTTAAACGTCAGTGTAAGATTAGGATAAGACGAGGCTATGGTTAGTTTAGTTTAGACTACGGGGTTAGGGAGATTCATCGTGCTGAAGTTTCTTTTGGCGCAAGTTAACAAAAGTAAGAAGAGGAGCAGACGTTGGCTCAGACCACTACCTCGTACAAGGGACAATCCAAATCAAATTAAAAGCTTTCAGAGAAACAGAAGCTGCAGATAGACCACAAGCCAAATTCAACACTCAAAAACTGAATGACCAGGACACAAAGGACATCTTCACTGCAAGTATAAAAGACAAAGCCGAGACACAAATCAACGCTGGCGAAGAGGTCAGCATCGAAAAGCACTGGAACAACTTGAAGACAGTGTAGAGTCAAACCTGCATGGAAGTTCTAGGCAGAAAGAAGAGACAGGACAAACAATGGCTCACTACGGACACTTGGAAACTAATAGAAGAGAGAGGGATGGTGAAACAAAAGATTCTCCAGTGCATCGACGAGCAACAAAACAGGAGTTGAATCCAAGCTACAAGACACTGAACAAAAGAGTAAAGAAGAGTGCCAGAGAAGACAAAAGAAAGTATTATGAAACCATGGCAAGTCAAGCAGAACAAGCTGCAGGCAAAGGAGACCTCGCAACACTCTACCAAACAACTAGGTACCTATCGGGCAAACGTTTGACACAAATCAAGCCGGTGAAAGATGACAACGGAAAGCCACTCACCAAAGAAGTGGAACAAAGGAAACACTGGGTTGAACACTTCAAAAGACTCCTAAGTCGACCAACACCTACAACGCGCCCAACAATACCAACGACGGAGACAGAGCTACTAGTGAACACCAACTCCCCGACGAAATCAGAAGTCCTGAAGGCAATCAAGATGCTAAAAGCTGGAAAAGCAGCAGGACCAGATGAAATCCCAGCAGAAGCGTTGGAAATGGACCCAGAGACAACAGTGGACTTGATGACGCCAATACTGGAGAAGGTGAGGAAAGAAGGCAAAGTACCCGAGGATTGGAAGAAAGGATATTTATTCAAACTACCAAAGAAAGGAGACTTAAGTCAATGCAAGAACTGGCGCGGAATTATGCTCCTGTCTATCCCAAGCAAAATACTAAGCCGTATCATCCTGGAGAGAATCAAACACGAACACTGGATGAAAAACTTCGACCGGAACAAGCTGGATTCAGAAGAAACAAGTCATGCATTGATCAAATCGCCACATTACGGATCATCACTGAACAAAGTTTGGAATGGCAGTCACCTCTCTATCTCAACTTCATCGAATTTGAAAAGGCCTTCGACAGCGTCGATCGAGAGGTGACTTGGAAACTACTTCGCTACTGCGGGGTGCCACCGACAATTATACATCTCATCCAACAGCTGTACAACAATGCTGCATGCCAAGTAATCCACAACGGGAAACTTACGGAATCCTTCGAAGTGAGGACAGGAGAAAAACAAGCTGGCTGCCTACTATCGCCAATGATTTTCCTGATTGCAGTAGATTGGATAATGCGACAAACTGGCCGGGCAATGAGGAAACAGGCATAAAATGGACTCACACAAAAAACTTGGAGCATCTGGACTTCGCCGATGATATATGTCTGATTTCCCACAAACTGGAAGATATGCAAGTGAAAAGCAACAAGTTGGCAGAAGAAGCATCAAACATAGGACTTCAGGTGAACATAGAGAAGACAGAGGTAGGTGATGAAGATTCCTGGCCAACAGCAACAGCAGCAGCAACAACAAAAACAGACAACAATCAGCGTAAATGGGAGGAACCTGAAGGAAGCAACCTCCTTTACCTAGCTACCTGGGAAGCATCGTTTCAACTACAGGCAGACGGAACTGACGAGGATATCAAAGCAAGAATCGGGAAAGCAGGACAAGCTTTAATTACTCTCAAGTCTGTGTGGAGGTCAACAACACTCAGCATCAATAATAAGATACGGATTTTCAACTCCAATGTGAAGTCAGTGCCACTTACTATACAGATCAGAGACTTGCACTGCGTGTCATAAAGAGCATCTCGAACAAACTACAGACCTTCATTAACAGTTGTCTTCGCTCAATACTCAAGATCAGATGGCCAGAAAAGATCAGCAACAGGGATGGATCTCTGGGAGCGAACCAACCCAGCAGGAACCGATTGTGAAACAAATAGGCAGGAAGAAATGGAGATGGATTGGCTGGCCATACTCTGAGGAAACAAAACATCAAGTGACATCACTAGACAAGCCATCGCTCGAGTGGAACCCGAAAGGGAAGCGGCGAGTTGGTCGTCAGTGCAAGGGTGACATGGAGGAGGTCATGTGAAGAGAAGATGAAGGCGTGTGGGCAGACTTGGAGTCAGGTGAAGACTCTAGCAGAGAACCGAACGCAATGGAGACATAGGGCTGAAGCTCTATGTTCCTCTAGGAATTAAAGGAAACAACAATAATAATAATACCCATTTCGCTACCTCCATACTGAAGATCAGATGGCCGTCAGTCTAGAAAGAATTATCAACGAGAAACTCTGCAGTGGAACAAACCAACCAAGAGCCGATCGCTCAACAACTATGTAGGAGGAAATGGAGGTGGATGGATCGAGCATACATTGAGAAGGCCGCCGAATGACATCACACGCAGTACAGGCCATGGTTCGAGTGGAATCCAAATGGGAAGCGACGAGTGGGTCATCAGTGCAAGGGTGACATGGAGGAGATCGTGTGGCGAGGAACGGATGAGAGAGTTTGGGCAATCGTGAACCCAGTGAAAGAGGACAGCAGAAAATAGAACAAAGTGGAGATGTGTTGTTGAAGCCCTATGTTCCACTCGGAACGCAAGGGAATAATAACAATAGTAATAATAATATTGGTACTCACAGAAATTCTGTAGAAGGATTTTGAGCACATGAAAAAAACGGATTAGAATGGTATATGTCTATATAACTAATCCTATCAGTATATGGGACCTCCATTCTCAGCACATTAGAGGCATATACAACATATAATTCATTTTTATTACGTGTATATATCCTTATGCTAAAATGCTACATGCGTCGGTGGCATAGCGGTTGGGACGCTCGCCGACCATGCACATGGTCCGGGGTTCGATCCCCGGCCACCAACGCACTCCTTTCCTCGCTAAGCCAGAAATAATGCTGGTGAAGAGGAAAGGTTTGGCATGAGGCTAGCAATCCCATCCTGTAAAATAAGCACTGCTACAGAAACTTCAAGCCACTAGCTTGAAGCCCTATGTTCCACTTGGGAACGTGAAGGAAAATAAAAAAGTTTTAAAAATGCTACATTTCACCTAGAAGAATATGACTTGGTTAGTTCAAGGTTATCCGACTGTGGTATCTGTTCTTTACTGCTGGCAGCTCTTATTCTTCCACTTAGTTAATTATGAGCACTAGTAGTAGTAGTGGAATTTTTCAAGGTTATCTAGAAAAATTATTGAATCATCCCTCTTGGATATAATTCCAATTTTGTTCCTTAATAATGTTGCCTAGTAGAACAGGAACCAGGGAGAACTTCTTGTCCAACTTTGGGAATAGTCAGCTGAGTGCACACGCAAATGCATTTCTGAGTAAATGGTGGTGGTGCTCTCACTGAGACTGGACTGAAGAATAACCTCGTCACCTAGTAGATCGCCAGAACCATCTCATGTATGATGGAGGAATAGTTATTTGCCACAAAGTTAAACTATTCTAGTCAAAACCACAGTGACCTTGAACAACCAATCAGAATTCAGATGCAAAAAAGTCGTATAATCGTTGAAAAATACACCAGCAAATCATGCAAACTTGATATTTCACTGTATAGTTGTAACTTATGTGTTATAAGAATGTCTCTCAGTCAGTACACAGATGATCTATAGAGAAATCGTACCATGCGTGATATACCCATTCATCCAGGTGACTGCAGGTCATGGTACTTTGAGATTTACTGATATTTCTGACATTATTCTCCAACCTACTCTCTTAGAATATGCAGACGATATAGTCCTTCTAGGCGAGGACGCTGACAAAATGCAGAGTCTTCTGAACACCTTGAGCTGCAATCTAAGAATGTTTGGCATGCGATTCGCTCCCGCCAAATGCAAGATGATGTTACAGACTTGGACTACACTGACTCCTAGTTTAGAAATAGGGAGTGAAGTGGTAGAGAACGTTGACCGCTTCACTTATTTGAGAAGTCGGTCGGTCGATCGGTTTTCGACATAGAACTTTGCACATATGTGCGTCAGTTCAAGTCGCCACACTCCCTCCATGTAGCACACAAAGCAAGAGAAGAAAGTAGGAGAAATGTATAATATAGACAGTAAACAGAGGTATGAGACAAAGGAATAGTAATAACGAAGAACAAAACAGTTTCATTGGAAATCATAAGTCACAAGGAGTGGATGCATCTGCGCCGGCCATTGAGAAAGATTTTCAGCCATGTCACCAATTTGGGAAGTACCATCAGCCCCAACGGGTTGATCTCTGACGAAATCTCACGATGGATACAGAGGGCTAGTTTCGCATATGCCAGTTTATGCCATTTCTGGCGAAGACGTGATATCCGACTATCGACCAAAAGGTGTGTGTACTGCTCATCAGTCCTCTCCGTCCGCCTTCATGGCTGTGAGACCTGGCCATTGAGAGTGGAAGATATGAAAAGATTAGCTGTCTTTGATCATAGGTGCCTGCGTTCTATCTCCCGTGTGAAGTGGTATAATAAGGTGAGCAATATTGAGGTTAGGCCTCGGTCGAGTGCTAGGTAAGGAGAGGAAATCAATCGACAAGGCTGTGAAATTACATCGACTGAGATGGTTAGGACATATGTTACGCATGCATACGTAGTTATCAACTTCCTCGACGGGCAATGTTAGCTGATATTAGATCAGGCTGGAAAAGAGCTAGCGGCGGTCAAACCAAAACATGGCTTCATCAGTCAACGAAATCTACAACAGTTAGTCTAAGCCACATAGGAAGGTGTAGACTTCCTGGCTAGTTTGGGTCCTCGGGACAGTAAAAACCAATGGTTGGAAACAATTGGTGACATGGCTCAAAGTGATCGTTCTTAATGGGTGGCGCAGATGCATCCACTCCTTGTGACTTATGATTTCCGATTAAACTGTTTTGTTCTTCGTTATTACTATACCTTTGTCTCACACCTCTGTTTACTGTCTCTATTATGCATTTCTCCTACTTTCTTCTCTTCCTTAGTGTGCTACAGGGAGTGTGGCGACTTGAACTGCCGCACACATCTGCAAAGTTCTATGTCGAAAACAGACAGACAGACAACCTACTCTCTAATCATAATCCTAACTCTTAATCTTAACTCTAACCCTACACCCTAAACCTCAATCTTAAAAGCCATAACCCTACCTAACAGCAAAGATTTACAGAAAAAGTACCTAGAGAATAAGTAGTATACTGTATATATCCTCTCCAAGTCCCAAAAAGCAGGCATGACTTGATTTGGAATGATATTTCCTAGTATTCCCTGTGTCTAATCGATTCTTGAAGGTCAACTCTTGAAAGACCTTGACTTTGGCTATGATACTTCATTTTTTATTCGTTTACGTCCCCGTTGGAATATAGGGCACCTACAAGCTAGAGTGTTTTTGAAGTTTCGGGAGCAGTGGCATTTACTTTTACGGGATGGGATTGCTAGCCTCATGCTCAACCTACCCTCTTTACCAGTCTTACTACTGACTTAGTGAGGTAAAGAAGTTCGTCGGTGGCCGGAGATCGAACCCCGAACTACATGCGTGGTTGGCCAGTATCTTACCGCCGTGCCACCGACGCACAATGGTACTTTAACTTCACCTTATTTGCATTCTGGATTCCAATAACTTGATTAATTCTGGTCTACTAAACTACTAAGATCCACGTATTTGACCCTTTCCTCCCCCCCTCTCCAAACATTCACTAATTGGTAATAAGACAAACTATCGTATTTTCTGAAAACTTTTTCAAAACCATGCGGCCTTTTTATACATTTTGTCTAAAAGGTTTACCGAAGTAGGGAGGGAGAGATTATGGCTGTACCTACCTCCGAGGGTGAAATGGAGGAATTGGTGTGAGGAGATGACGTCTTTATGAGGAATCGTCAGGCCAGCTAAAGAACACAGCAAAATGGAGATGTTCCACTTGGAACTCAAGGGGATAATATATAACGTGACAGCCGAGGTGTCCGTCTTAGGGACCGATATGTCAACAGACACCAAGCACCTCAATCCAGTGTGAATCAATCGACGGGAAATTTCAGTAAAAATAATAATTTTCTATGATTGGTTTGTAAGGATTAGTTTTGTTTTTATGAGATGATCACGGATTGGTATCAGTTACTGCCGAGGATTCCCAAACTATTGGGATGAAACAGCTAGCTGTCCAGTACTCCAGTGCTGGTTTTCAATGGTTCTCTAACTGATATCAATCCGTGATCAACTCGTAAAAACAAAACTAATCTTTACAAACCAATTATAGAAAATTAATCCGATGCTCGTTGGTGACTAGTGGGCTACAGGACGGCGTTTCCTGGAGTTCTAGTGAGAAGTCGTGACCAGTGAGGTTCAACCAGATGTCACGTGTGACGATGGATTTCCCACCGATGACATTGGTTGGTGCCGGTCGCGCTAAATCATGAATTGATTGAAAATCCCCATTGAGTCATATGAAAAAGAGAAGACATTCATGAATTGGTAGAAGTTAGAATTCATGGACTGGTCATTGAATGGGGTCCCAGTAGCTGAATGGTATACGAGCTTTCTTGCTGGTAACCGGAAGGTCCTGGGTTCGAACCCCCTGTGGTGGGTGCGTACTGCCGATGATTTTCAAACTAGTGGGATGAAACAGCTGTCCAGTACTCCATGCTGGCTGGTTTTCAATGGTTCTCTGACTGATGATATCAATCCGTGATCAACTCGTAAAAAAAGTAATAATAATTTCAACCAAAAATAATGAGTAAATTTTGAGAGTTATAGGGTTAGTGAGAAAAAACACCTCACATAACTGCCCACCCACCTGGCTAACTTACCTGAAATGAAACAGCATCCAAATTCGAATAACCAACAAATAACAAGTTATTTTGAATTGTATACACCAATCCAGGAACTGATATTAATACACAATCCCATGGATCTTTCCATATATTCTCTTTCAGATTATTTATGAATGCAGTAAATGAATAATTCGCCTCCATGTAGACAAGAAAGAAACATACGAGTAGTTTAACTAATTCACTCATGACAACAGCTGTTGTCGAATAGTACATATCACCTTGTCTTGCACGTGAATATCGAGTGACAAGTACAACAGCAGCATTTTGAAGAACAAGAGATATTAAGGCAACACGTCCACGGAATACATCGCCTACACAAGACACAACAGGAGACAATAAACACATGCATACTTCATTTAATGAGGACTTACTGTGTAAGAATTTAAATCTATCCAATGAAGATACCATTTCATATATGCACACGGAGGTGGGCAGGGTGGGGTGGGAGGCAAGCAAATGTGAGAACACAATAGCAGAAAACTGTTCTGCTTATTAAAGTTCTTCTTTGAAGATTAATAGAATAACCTATATAAGGGGGAGAAATAAAGTTATTATAAAAACAGTTCTGAAGATAAGTTGATATAGAGAAAAATAAGCAGGACAATATATAAGAACACTTACATGGTAAAACTATATACTACTCATTGATTCAGATGAGTAGTTGTGTATACAACCAACCCCCCTCACATCAACCAGTAGTAGTACTGTAACGACAGAAGATAAGAGTCAGGCAACAGATAGTTTATTGAGAAAATCAACAGATATTTATAGATTTTTATGTACATTATTATTAGCGTTATTGTTAGGAGAGAAACAGCGTCTTCTGATTGGTTGTTTTCCTGCTGAAGGTTATTCTGTCATCTCTTTGTTGCCGTTTCTTAGACAGTCCGGTCATATATCTGCGAATCGTATCCGCCCACGCTAAGTTTGCTGTGATTGGTTGTTGAGTTCCTCAAGGTTAGGCTTCGTTATTGTTTTTATCTCGTGACCCCGATTAGGGATGTAAAAATTGACGTAAATTATTGTCTACAATTTTGGCTAGCAGACAGCTCTCACCACCGTGCTTGCTAACCAGACGACTCACTCGTTTCACACCGAGTTCATATCACCGGTATAGCCGGCTTTACTCTGCTCAGAAGGCACAAATCAGTTCAAACCACCTGTATTCTGGTTAGCAAGTAATATTGCCGGTTGGTGTGAGTGGGGTATGCAACTATTCATCTCAACCAATCAATAGTATGCAATATATGTTCTCTTAGCTTCGGTGGCATAGCGGTTAGGACGCTCGCCGACTATGCACATGGTCCGGGATTCCATCCCCGGCCGACGCACTCCTTTACCTCGCTAAGCCAGAAATAATGCTGGTGAAGAGGAAAGGTTGGGCATGAGGCTAGCAACCCCATCCTGTAAAAATAAACACTGCTACGGAAACTTCAAGCCTCTAGCTTGAAGCCCTATGTTCCACTGGGGAACGTGAAGGAAAAGAAAATATGTTCTCTTGGGTTCCAAGTGGAACATAGGGCTTCAACAACACATCTCCACTTTGTTTCAATTTCTGCTGTTTTCTTTAGCTGGGCCCACGATTGCCCATCTCCTCCCTGCACGATCTCCTCCATATCAACCTCGGCCCTAAGCCACACTCGTTGTCTCCCATTATGACTCCACTCGAACAATGACCTCCATTGCGCGTAAAGTCATTCGATGGTTTCCTGCCCAAACCATCCCCATTTTCTCCTACATATTTCTTGAGCAACCAGCATTTGGTTGGTTTGTTTCAAACCGGAGTTTCTTGTTGCTAATTCTTTCCGGCTATTCGAAGGCAGCTGTTGATAAATGTATGCTGTAGTCTGTTGGAAATGCGCTTCGTGAGGTTCAGTGCAAGTTTCTCACCCATACAGAAGAACTGACTGACTTGACATTTGTGACGAACAGAATCCGAATCTTGTTCTTTATGCAGGCTGAGTGTCAGTACAGAAGATGTCCAAACCGATTTCAGATTGATGTGAAGGTGTATCTTGCCTTTCCAATTACTTCAGTTGTATGCAGTTTTGTTCAAATACGCCTGCTTTCTTGATTATCAATTATGGTGGTGTCAAACAGATCACATATGGTAATTTTGGCTTCCAAAGGAAACTATGGGGGTGGTGAAAATCCACCTAATAACAAGTTGTGAAAATTGAAAATTGTGAAATTACACGGTACATAAAAACTACCCGACCGAAAGCTGCTACCTTGACGTGGTGGTCGGGCTTGAACACCGCAATGACCCAACAAGCTATACTGGCTGAGACTTATGTCGCTTGAGGTCCTACCATGCCAGAAACGTTGTTTGGATAGCGGTTAGACAAAAAGCAGTTACCCAACCCAATGCTGTGACACAAAGTAAATCACAAAATATGATACCGGATCGGTCAGGGCCCGGATTAACAACGACCGCGCTTCCTGCTGCCGTGTCACAGGGCAGAAGTGATAAATACGCTACTGAGACACACCAAATAAAAAAGAACAAACAAAAACAGGCCGTGTGTGACCGGCCTCAAGCAGTTGTCCCCTGGGCTCTGCAGTCACGCAACCAACTTCCACCGTGTGGGCAGCCGGGAAGTAACAATCGCCCTCACAATCCGAAGTGCACGCGAAACCTCTCTAATCCTCACTCATCTTTGTCTCCATCTTCATCTCTATTATCTTGCCTTCCTTCTACTAATGCAACTCCTCTACTTGATGGCTCTTCACTTCCTCTGCACTCTGTGTGCACTGAAAACGACGGAAGCCAAAAAACCACCATCGACAGTCTCCTAAAGACCAGATAAAAACTAAATAATACCTGCAAAAAAAACTTCATACAATCATACTACAAAAACCTTTTCTGAAATTATCACAGGACAATTTTCCTACCTAAGATTAAAAACAATACCACTGACTGACCAGTCTCAACATAGAACAACTTTGCACCGATGTGCAGCAGTTCAAGTCGCCACACTTCACTTAGCACACAAAAAGAATAGTAATATCAAAGAACAATATAGTTTTATTGGATATTATAATTCACAAGCAGTGGATGCATCTTCGCCAGCCATTGACAACGATCACTTTGAGCCATATCACCAAATGTCTCCAGCCTTTATTGGTTTCTACCGTCCCGAGGACCCCAACAAGTCAGTTAGGCGGTCTACACCTCCCTACGTAGCCGGCTTAAACTAACTATTGTGGATTTCATTGACTGATGAAACCATGTTTTCGTTTGACCACCACTAGCTCTCTCTTTTCCAGCCTGATCCTATGTCAGCTAACATTGCCTGTCGAGGAATGCGATGGCTAGGGATGCATACGTAACACATGTCCTAACCATCTCAGTCAATGTAGCTTCACAGCCTCGTCGATTGATTTCCCCTCCTAACCTAGCACTCGACGCCTAAACCCAATATTGCTCACTTTATTATACCACTTAACACGGGAGATACAGTGCAGGCACCTATGATCACAGACAGCTAGCCTTTTCATGTCTTTCACTCTGAACGGCTAGGTCTCACAGCCATAAAGGAGGACGGAGCGGACTGATGAGCAGTACACACGCCCTTTGGTCGATAGTCGGATATCACGTCTACGCCAGAGACGGCGTAAACTGGCATATGCGAAACTAGCCCTCTGTATTCGTGCTGAGATTTCGTCGGAGATCAACCCGTTGGCACTGGCTGATGGTACTTCCCAAGTAAGTGAAGCGGTCAACGTGCTCTACCACTTCACTTCCTATTTCTAATCTAGGAGTCGGTGTAGCTCAATCCTGTAACATCATCTTGCATTTGGCGGGAGCGAATCGAATGCCAAACATTCGTAGATTGCAGCTCAAGGTGTTCAGAAGACTCTGCATTTTGTCAGCGTCCTCGCCTAGAAGGACTATATCGTCTGAATATTCTAAGTCAGCGAGATTATTCCCTGGTAATAAGTCAATTCCTGAGTCGCTAAAGTCAGTTAGGGCCAAGAAGGGGATCAAGAAGGCTTATTTGACATTTGTCTAACAACTTACGCCATCTCTGGCCTAGTAGACGTCATATCCGGCTGACTGACTGTCAACCAAAGGATGTGTGTACTGCACAGAAGCACTTCGCTCCGTCCTCCTTTATGGCTGGCTGTGTGTGAGACATGGCCATTGAAAGGGGAAGACATGAAAAGCCTGGTTAGCTGTCTTTTATCATAGGTGCCTGCGTTCTATTTCCCGTGTGAATTGGTATAATAGGGTGTGCAATATTTAGGCGAGGCTTTGGTTGAGTGCCTCATATCTCTGTTTACTGTCTCTATTCTGCATTTCTTTTTACTTTCTTCTCTTGCTTTGTGTACTACATGGAGTGGAGTGTGGCGACTTGGACTGCTGCACATCGGTGCAAAGTTCTGCTTTGAAACCAGTCAGTCTAGATATAAGAATAGAACTTGGGCACTATGATACAGTAGAATGCCATCATAGATTAAATTTATTTGATAAAAGCACGCGATGTTTTACAAAAAAGCTAATCCATTCTAATAGATACTTGAACGTTAGTTCATCTCATCTATTATATGCATAGGCAGGCTCACTTGGTTAATTGTCTAAATAATCAACTGAACAATAACTTTAAGTAGTACATCAGAAATCCTAAATAATGAAATGAAAGACAGAATAATCGATGGTGCTTCACATAAAACTATCACATAATATGACTGACTGATTTCAACGTAATATGCACAACACAGTATGCATGAGGAAGAATAAAACAGCTAAGAAGAAAAGGAAAAAAATAGTAGTGGAACTATCGAGCATAACCTAAATAAGAAAGAATTTAAAGCATCTATAGGTTTAACATATAAGGAAAAGACATCTGAGACACTACATAGGACTCTGAATAAACAAAGAATTTGGGTATCATTTAAACCTACAAACTCAACAGGCTGAATGCCCCCCCTACTGACCCAATTACACAAAATAATATAATCTATAAAAAATCGAATACCTTGCAATAACCGTGAATTCAACTCTACATAGGTCAGACTAGTAGTAGATCGGGGTAGTCAAATTATCGGAACATAAGGATCTAGCTAAGTGTAGAATGACTAACCCGACGAAGATGATTAGGTTCAGAAGAAAACTCAGAGATTGCACTGCATGCATTAAAACACAATTATTCAGTAGGGTGCAGGGAGGGGTAGATCAATGAATCTTTCTCCGTCGAATCCACAGCTAACACGTGTGTACAGGGAGTGACTCAGTGCCAATACCAGAACTGTGGAAAATATTACTACCAACAAAATTAAAGGATAAGAAATAATTGAATGATATGAAGGGAGGTCGAGCCTAGTTACAGGTGAAATATCACCACTTAATCTCAGGAAGAGAACTCAGCGACTGATAGCATTCAACTTCACTAGATTCGAAAAAAAGTAGAACTACCACCATCTAGTATCATCTTTGAGGAACCATCTTGGTTGCAGTTAAAATGGACCCCATTGGCCATTGAATTTGTAGGGATTTGATTGAACCGACCCAACCAGAGAAAGATGAGCCAAAATTAATAATCCTAGTAGAATTTTTAATTGCATTAATGCTCATAAACTAGGATATCCTTTAAACTGACAGACAACTTCAGGAACACATCCCGACACATACGTTGCTTAAATATATAGCATCCACAATATATCCCTTTAGAAACCCCTCAAACTCTGGACTAATTCATATTATAGAAAACAAAAGTTATGAGGTATAAAACTTGGACACTGTGATAGAGTATAACTCCACTATAGGTAAGATTTTATTTTGATAAATCACAGTGTTATACAGTATTATGAACTGATTAGCGAATCCTTCTTCATCATCGAGTCTACACCCAACACATGCAACAGAAATGACTCAACGCAAATACCAGAGATATGGAAGATATTATTACCACCAGTCAAATCAGAGGAGGATAATGAATAATGTTAAAATGTGTTTCAGTTCACATTATAACCTTCTAACAACTTATTTATTTTTACAGTAAAAAACATCTTATTTCCTATCTGATTGTATTTTATTGATAACACTGATATCATTTCTGAATTTTTTTTATTCCTTCACGTTCCCAGTGGAACATAGGGCTTCAAGCTAGTGGCCTGAATTTACATTATCCCATATTGATTTTTATTTAAATGTCTAATCATCAATTCCATACATGTATATAAATGAAGGAAAAAAGTTGTGTGAGTGACTTGATATGATTATGAACAATAGTTTGTGTTCGAAACGTAATCAGTTAATATTTAGACTCATCAGGGAAACGGGTAGGAGAAGGCAAATCATAAGTGAGACTATTTCTGAGAAAAATGGCTCCTTAATTAGCTCTCAGGATAGACGCCTTGAGCGCTGGAAGGAACACTTTGAGGAACAATTTAACTTGCCTACAGCCACACTGAGCCTCCCCGCCATCCAGCACACACCCGAATGGGACATAGACACTGGCCCGCCGTCTGTAAGTGAGGTCACAAAAGCTATCTGTAATTTGAAACGAGGCAAAGCGGCAGGACCCGACGGAATTATTCCGGAGGTGTTTAAATATGGGGGTGACATGCTAGTATATAGTTTAACTAAGGTACTAGGTAAAGTCTGGGAATCAGAGACGGTTCCATCAGACTGTGGTAAGCCACTTATTATACCGATATTCAAGAAGGGAGACAAGTCCTCATGTGATAATCATAGAGGAATCAGCCTGACGAACATAGTCTCTCTCTCTCTGCACAGACTAAGCCGAACTCGGGAGGAACAAACGAGGGAAAATCAAGCCGGCTTTAGGCCAGGTAGAGGGTGCATAGATCATATCTTCACTCTCCGACAGATCCTAGAACATAGAAACACTTTTAGGCGTCCAACAATTGCCATATTTCTTGACTTGAAGGCGGCCTTTGACTCCGTGGATCGAGAGGTACTATGGCAATGTTTGACTGTGAAGGGAGTGCCAAGAAAGTACATTGCACTAATCAAGGCACTCTACTCAAACTCACGTAGCCATGTAAGGGCTTATGGGGAATTGTCATCTGAATTGATAACAACCAGTGGTGTCCGTCAAGGATGTCCACTTTCCCCTTTTCTGTTTAACTTCATCATAGATATGCTAATGGAAGTATCCTTAACTGAACTTAACGACTTAGGAATCGACTTATTACCAGGGAATGGTCTTATGGACTTAGAATATGCAGACGACATAGTCCTGTTAGGGGAGGATGCAGACAAAATGCAGAGTCTTCTGAACACCTTGAACAGCAATCAGTTAATATTACTGAATAACACTGTGATTTATCGAAATAAAATCTTATCTATAAAAGCTATGAGGTATTCATCAAATGAAAAAGGATGGAAAGATGATAACTTCTGACTTAACAAGCTTACGAACTGATATATCAGTTAGTGCGGCTCCAGAATCAGTCAGGAACTCAGACATGGAACAAGAGTATCGATCAAAGAAATCACTTAGGGATGTTCATTTATGTCTGACTTCAGTCCTCAAATTTCTGGATGCAACATACGCATAGATGAATGAGGTGACAACGGGACCGATCATCAATATCCCAAAGTAGTAGCCAGTGGATAGCTGGAAAATTAAAGTTCTTAGAATACACTCAAACCGAATTCTTATTTTACTTAAGGTAAAGGTGTGTGGAAGAACTAGAGGGAAGAGCACTAGTGTTGCCTGACCGCAGAGCCCAGAGGACAACTGCTTAAGACCAGTCACACACGGTCCGTTTGAAGTGGGTTTCGGAATTGTGTGCGTATGAAGACCTTACCGCCAGCTACAGACAGTTGGGGTGTAAGTCAGGAATTCCAATTTTCGGAGTTAACATTTTCTAAACTCCTGCCCAGAGGGAGGACTAGTTAGTCTTTCAAGGGGAACACCTTAAGGCTGCTACATCCCTATTCGCTAACAATACGACTCTGCTGTGAGACCCCCAACATAATGTAAACCGCTATCCAAACGACCTTTCTGGCATGGTAGGATCTGCAGGAACATTCGTCCCAGACAATGTTACTATGTAGGTTACTGAGATATGCAAGCCCGACCACCACCACCACGTCAAATTAGCAGCTATAGGTCGGGATATGTCGACGACACATATGCTATGTCGAAATTTGAATGCATCGATCATTTCTTCACATTTACACTCAGTAGTAGACGTCATTCAGTCTACTTCCAAGTGAAGATAATAAACACAAATTAGCTACATCAGAGATTAGGCACTATCGTCTATGAAAAAACCATCACATCGTCATACACATTTAGACTTTGGATCATGTATAAAGTCATTTTTTGGTTGAGGCAAGAGTTTGATCAATAAACCAAAAAAACATAAATGATGAAATCAAACAGATGAATAAAATATTACCACTAAGTAATTGTTTATTATAAATCAATCAGAAATTTACAATGACTTATACGAAAAATCGAAATAATAATGTTTATAAAGATTATACACTTTTAAGAATAAGAAGATGTAGTTTATCTGAAACGTGTAATGTATTTGCGCAACACATTTCGGACATTCTGATCACACACGTACCTGTGATACACAGTTTTCATAGAAGGCAAGAAGGTATGAATAATTACAATACAGGTCAGATTGTGCACAGGTCAAGGTCACAAATAATGGATAGGGAGACGCAAAGGTGTGGGTAAGAAAGAGAAAAAGAGAAAAAACAAAAACAAATAAGGGGTTGAAAATATTATGAAGTAAATTGAACCATGGTTCTCAATTGGATTACCAAGGCAGGTTTAAAGTAATAACAAATAACCATTGGGAACATAAGACAGGTTTAAGTGTTTTTATGGCCAAGACTTCGACAAATTTAAGTATGTGACGCAACCTTGTTTTATATATGGGCTTAAGGGCATTATTGAAATCAACCACATGACCCGTCTCTATAATGTGCTTCGCTATAGATGATGCTGGACATCTATTTCCGGGATCAATTGTGTCTGGTGATTTTATTTGTTGTTGCAACCACTTTGGGGTGTGTTCTGTAGCCCTAACCTGCAGAAACCGATGGGCCCTCCCTATGTACGTGTCTCCATACATACATGTAAATTGATAAACACAGTGGGATGTGACACTATCGTTCGGATAATGTGAGGGTTTACAGGACAGCATAGTTCTCGTTTTCTTTATGAAGATAAGTTTAGCTGCATAATAAGTTCTATTAATTGCGGCCTTAATTCTTTGTCTAGTGACCAGACTTTGTTGACCGCCCACACCTTTGCGTCTCCCTATCCATTATTTGTGATCTTGACCTGTGCACAATCCGACCTGTATTGCAATTATTTATACCTTCTTGCCTTCTATGAAAACTGTGTATCACAGGTACGTGTGTGATCAGAATGTCCGAAATGTGTTGCGCAAATACATTACACGTTTCAGATAAACTACGTCTTCTTATTGTGTTGTCGAAATTCATAAAGGGAACTAATTGCTTTAAACTCTCAAGAATAAATTTGTGGTTTCCATAGTGTTAGATGCTTGGAGGCAATCTACAGGAGTTCTAGACCTAGGTTTCGTCTTATTGGTGCTCATCAGTCAGAAAGGCGTATCTACAATCTTGAAAGAACTCATGTCCCTTCTGAGATTCAGACCCGTATCATCCAATGCTGCAGTTACAGATGTTACCACTGACCTATTCGGGCTCACGATTGCCCTTCTGTAGGACTGTATTGGATTTTTTGATTGGACATTAGTTAGTGACTAGTGTAATGCATCTAGTCCTTTCGTGGCGGAGACCGAATTCTATCTGTCAAGCAAAGGGCGTGTGTACTGCTCATGAGCACTTCGCTCTGTCCTCCTTTATGGCTGAGACCTGGCCATTGAGAGTGGAAGACATGAAAAGATTAGCTGTCTGTGATTATAGGTGTCTGCGTTCTATCTCCCGCGTGAAGTGTTATGATAAGGTGAGCAATATTGAGGTTAAGCGTCCAATGAGTGGTAGGTAAGGAGGGGAAATCAATCTAAGAGGCTGTGAAGTTACACCGATTGAGATGGTTATGACATGTGTTACGTATGCCTAGTCATCGCCTTCCTCGACGGACAATGTTAGCTGATATAAGGTCAGGCTGGAAAAGAGCTGGCGGCGGTCAAACCAAAACATGGTACCAGTCAATGGAATCTACAACAGTTAGTCTAAGTCACATAGGAAGGTGTAGACTTCCTGGCTAGTTGGGATCCTCGGGACGGTAAAAACCAATGGTTGGAAACAATTGGTGTCATGGCTCAAAATCGTTCTCAATGGCTGGCGGACATGCATCCACTCCTTGTGACTTATGATTTCCAGTTAAACTGTTTCGTTCTTCGTTATTACTATTCCTTTGTCTAACACCTCTGTTTACTGTCTATATTATGCATTTCTCCTACTTTCTTCTCTTGCTTTGTGTGCTACATGTGGGGAGTGTGGCGACTTGAACTGCCGCACACCGGTGCAAAGTTCTATGTCGAAAACAGACAGACAGATCTGTCAAGCACGAATAGCCCAATGGCAACGTCTCTCACTGCAGAATTGGGTGACGCGGATCCTAGTCTCAGAAGGCACATGAGTTCCTTCAACATACGCCTTGCTAACTGGTGAGTGCCAACTAGCACGGAACCTAGGTCAGGCAAGGCTTTCTACTGATTGCCTCCAAACATCTAATATGAACAAAATAGAGTGCATTGTGATGGCGACCCACCTAACATGGTGGCCACATTGCAAACTTGACTGACAGACTTCACTCTGCACCAAACAAAGGACTATGCACACTAAACTAGTTACTAACTGGTGCCCAATCAAATCACATTTGAAATTCTACGTAAGATTTTTATTAAGAAGAGGATTAGATTAACACTCAAACTTATGAATTCACTCATAGAGAAACTATGTCAACTTTAAGGATCCAATTGATCACAAACTAGACAAAATAGTCTAATCGACTTTATACTCTTCAACGATTTTAAGATTAAATGGATAAACCACAAGAGTTGATTGAGGTCAATTCGGTAATCGGAATATATGGGGGATTTTTAAAAAAAGTCGATAATACATACTCTACTAAGATAAATAATCTAAATATACTCAGTCACTGCTATAAATTTGGTAGCATACAATCATACAAATAGAATGGATAAGGTAATAATATTAAAAAGTGATATATATTTAAGTAGAGAAAGAAGTTAATCATTGAACCTACGCCCAACACTAACAGTAAGAATGACGTGACATTATACCCAAATATATGGAAACCTTTAACTGATTGAGTTTCAACAGAGAACTTTGCACAGAAGTACACCACTTTAAGTTGCCACATTCCACGTAGCACACAAAGGTAAAGGGAAGAGAGAATAGGGGAAACCAGAAGAAACATGAGCAGAAATGTACCGGAAAAAGAATAATAACATGGGAAAAAATAAGGGTTTAATAGACCTGGGAAATCACAATGAGTGAATGCATCTGCACCATTGACAACGATTTTGAGCCATATCACCAATAGTCTCCAGCCATTGGCTCTTACCTTGGTTCGGAATGCGTAACCAACTCAAACAATGTGGCTCCATAACCTAATCAATTGGCTTGCCCTCCTTAACTAACACTCTATGACTAACCCCAACATTGCCCAACATATCGCTCCATTTAATACAGGAGATAGGAAGCAAACATCTGAGGACAAAGACAATTAGTCTTTTCATATCGTCCACTTTCAATGGTTATGCCTCACAGCTATACAGGAGGACAGAGGGGAACTGCTGAGCAGTATACACTTCCTTTGGCAGCTAGATATCGCATCTACCACAGAGATGACTTAAGTTGGTTGGTAAATACCAAACGAGCCTTTTGTACCCGTGTTGAGATTTTGTTAGCAATCAGTTTATTAGGGATGAGGTAACTTCACAAATAAGTGAAGTGGTCACCACAACCAACTAATTCACTCCCTACCTTTAAACTAGGAGTTGGTGTAGATAATAGAAAGAGTCAGTCAATAAACGACTTTGAGGCTTTATCTGATTTTATTTCGACACACATCAAAACAGACGCCTGTGTATCCTGTAGTAAACTCATGTCCTCAAAGGGATTCAAAGTTACGTGACTCGATTCCAAAGTCAGAGAATTTACAACTAAGCTACGCAGGCGACAATCACGAAAATTAAAACTAGACAGTGCCACTGATTACTATTCATCAACAAATCTGCACATATAATCCCATTTCAAAAGAAGTTAGTAGTCGTCTCAACGGCGTTAATGGTTTGGTACAAATAGGTCAAATTAAATCCTTACAAAAAGTGTACCAGTACCACTTGAGGACTATTTAAGCTATATGTATAGGTGTACTACATGCACCCAAAAAGAAATCTTTTCGGGAATATTTGTCAAATAATTTACTTTTCTGTAAATATAAACTATCACACCCGACCGAAAGCTGCTACCTTGATGTGGTGGTCGGGCTTGAACACCGCAATGACCCAACAAGCTATACTGGCTGGAACTTATGTTCCTGCTGCTTTCTGCTGCCGTGTCACAGAGCAGAAGTGATAAATACGCTACTGAGACACACCAAATGAAAAACAACAAACGAAAACAGGCCGTGTGTGACCGGCCTCAAGCGGTTGTCCCCTGGGCTCTGCGGTCACGCAACCAACTTCCATGGTGTGGGCAGCCGGGAAGTAACAATCGCCCTCACAATCCGAAGTGCACGCGAAACATCTCTAATCCTCACTCACCTTTGTCTCCATCTTCATCTCTATTATCTTGCCTTCCTTCTACTAATGCAACTCCTCTACTTAATGGCCCTTCACTTCCTCTTCACTCTGTGTGCACTGAAAACGATGGAAGCCAAAAAACCACCATCGATAGTCTCCTAAAGCCACGTCACCAATTTCATATAGGGGCATTTAATGTTAGGACACTTTGCCAAATAGGACAACAGGCATCACTAGCCAAGACTCTGGCATCCCGAGCCACTGATGTATGTTGTGTTTCAGAAACACGCATACAGGACCCAAGTGTGGTTATTCACCTAACCCCACCTGGCCAACAAGACGAATCTGCAAAATTCACCTTGAGGGTGTCAGAAGATGCAACGGCTAGCTCACGAGGATTAGCTGGTGTTGGGATAGCTTTGAGTACTAGGGCAGAAAAGACATTACTTGACTGGATCCCGGTAGATAGCCGAATGTGTGCTGTCCGTCTGAACAGATCAGTGAAAAGGAGAAAGGACTGCACTACTCGCCGATGCCTTTTCATAATCTCCGCCTACGCCCCCACTGACTGCAGTTCGGATGGAACGAAGGATGAGTTCTACCTAGAGCTGTCTAGTTTGCTGCGAAAGGCTAAACGCTCAGATATAGTCGTTTTAGCTGGTGACTTTAATGCTCAAGTGGGGAAATTGTGTCAATCTGAGAAGAATGTCGGTGGCACATACGGAATTTCGTGCCAGCGAACCGACAATGGTGACCGTCTCCTACAGTTCTGTTCAGATAATCACTTGTTTCTTGTAAGCACTAACTTCAAACACAAGGAGAGACACTGTTTGACCTGGCGACCTCCATCATCAAATCCAAAAACTATCACACACTAATGTTTTTATTTGCTGTAAATAACTGGATTTCCTTACAACTTATGAGAACAATAGCAACGGAAATGCAGAATAGCCTCATATTTACAGTCATACATCACTCTAAGAAAAAGCTTTCGAATGAAATACCCAACAGAAGTGCATATTCGATCATTCCTAGTATACAAAGAACAGTATTACCCAACACTACTGTAAATGCCAAACAGTGAGTGAGTTACAGCTAATTATCCGTATATATATATATATATATATACATATAAACTGTATAATTAATATATATATATATATATATATATATATTAATTATACAGTTTATCATTTTAGTGACATCATAGATACGCTTGCAAGGGGCAATATAAATCTGATAGAAAGATGGTTTTAAAAAAGGGATTCAGCTCACTAATGGCTCACAGAATTAACTAATTTATAGTCCCCTATATAAGTAAATGAATCGAAATTGGTTTTCGTCTTCTTTGGGTCTAAAGTGAGATTATGAAACAACCCTGGGGCATACAAGACAGAGTTACGCTGCATTAAGAAAAGTCTGTCTTCGCTCTATACTGAAGATCAGATAGCCGGAAAGAATCATCAACAAGAAATTACGGGAACATACAAAACAAGAACAAAACAATCGCTCAACAAATACGCAGGAGAAAGTGGAGATGGATTGGACACTCGCTGAGGAGGCCGTTGGGTGACATCGTGCGTCAGTTCCTCGAGAGGAACCCGAAAGGGAAGCGGCGAGTGGGACGTCCAAGGGGGGCATGGGGGAGATCGTGTGAAGAAGAGTTGAAACAGAATGGACTAACATGGATGCAGGTGTAAAGTACAGCAGAAGACAGAAACAAGTGGAAACGTGCAGTTGAAGCCCTATGTTCCACTAGGAACCCAAGGGAACAATAAGAAGAAGGAAAGCCTCTATTCTTTTGAAAATACAATTCATAAACAAACTCCTGAACTCTACCCCTTTCCATTCTCATTGTCTGTTCACGATTTTTACTAACTTAACCACTAGCCTGTACGTTTGCCAAAGTATTTTTCGCTGGGGAAATCTCGACAATAATCACCCTGTTTTGTGCCCACCTACCCCCTCCCCAGTAAATTTACACCACACCACAATATATTACGCTCCTTATAGAAACAATCAGTTTATGAAAAATACCATAGGTGTTGAATAATTGCTATGACTATTTCCTGATTCCATAAAACCTTTTGGAGTAAAATTGGGTAGGAGGTTTCTGGGAAGTTCAACAGAAAAACGGCATTCTTCCAAAGGCATTTTCCCGAAACTACACCTACTGTAATCATTACCCTTTCTCTAGGGAAAGAAACACAGTTACCTGAAGTAATAGCAATCACCATACAATATTGAGCGACTAATCTCAAAGTGGGATTTTATGAAATTTTCAGTTTATTGAAAAATTCTAAATTTAAATGTTCGGACTGCTTAGTGAGTACATCTTGCCTTACCCCAACCCTTAAACATAACCTAAAGCAATTCTTAGTCCAACTTATGACCTTAATGCAAATATCATCCCTAACCTTAAACGTAAGACTTGGCAAACCAGCTCAGCAGCAAACTCTAACTATACTCATGACCAGCAACTTAGAGATAGTTCTGAGATCACATAATTTCTGCCTCTGAAACTGGTGAAAACAAACTATGACAGTCTCCTAAAGGTATTACACAAGCAAACATCTACCTGGTCGCCAACGCAGTGCAAGCTATAAACCCTATAGGGGTTATCTAAATGTAAATAAATTAAATTTAAATTTTATTATAGCTTGACTCAGCACATGTGTTGGGTCCACAGTTGTACCAAAATACTGCAGTATTTTGGAATTTTCAACATGTAATATCGGTAGCCCAAACTTAGTAGGCCAGCCATTGATACCAGGTGTACGTCGGCCGGAGACCATGTACATGGTCGGCAAGCGTCCTAACCGCTGTGCCACCGAGTTGGAGACAAGCGTCCAGTTACTGTTTGGAGTAAAGTCTGGTGTTAAGGCAGAAGTCAAGAGTCAGGGTTACGCAGAACCAACCTAATAACTAGTTTGAATATATAAATAAAAGATTTATAAACAATATCAATGTTTAACCATGTAAAATATTATGTAGTTCTTTATCAGGATTACTTTCTCAAAAATATTAGTTGGATGCTACATTTTATCTTTGTCGTGTAAACTCAAAATGAGTCAGAAATAGACAGTTATTTTAAGAGACACAGTGAGTATCACGAGAACTCGCCTTCGAAGTAGTTGACGTCTCCCAGAGTAACGTCTGCCTTGAATTAGGCGCTAAAGTAACATTGCGTTAATTGTGCGCACACAATTATCAATAGAGTTTTTATTGCAATCTAGAGAAAACAGAACTGGTTTCTTCGTGCTTTCTCAATAGTTGCGGAGTAAAGGCTTCTGATCACCAGTAAGCTTCTGCATATTGTGTCTAGCAGTATCCAAAATCGTTTTTACGAGGTAGTATAAACCAGTTTAATTTCTTTATGCTCGCTTCTTGATTAACAGTTAAAGGTCCCTGATCCTCCGTAAACTTCTGCGTAGCTCGTCTTGCCACTCGACTGTTGTAGCTTTGGTTGACTTCAAAAGGAGTGGTGTTGGGATTAATTACATTTGTTTTTTGTAGTATGTGGTATTTCGTATAAATTTACAAATTTACATGAAAATGCATGCCATTTTTACAGGCACGATCAAGTATGATATAATATCAAATCGTAGATTGTCTACAAGTTAATCGTATTTCAACTGTTAAATATTCGATACATATAATACACTCATTTTCTGAATTAGGCCGTATAGTTATTGAATTGTACAGTTGTCCTCCAGGTTGAGCGGGAAAATCGACTTCGTTCCGTTTTCATTCCGTGGTTGTTGGCATACGATAACCAACCAATATTGAGGTAAGTACACTTTTTACAAGGGATTGGAATCTGTTTTAGAAAAATTAAAGTGCTGAGGTGAATCATTATATTGTAATGAAATAGGTAAGTGCAAGTATCATTAATAAATGCATTAATAAAGGAAACACCCTAGGGTAACAACATTCATTTGCAATGTATAATGCTACAGATATATCACAAACTATCATGATATCCACTTTTGGTTTTAATACAATTATCCTCATGCCAGTTGTTTTTATTTTATACCTTTTTGTGCATTTAGTGCACAACCGTACCCTTCAGAGAGTAGGAGTATAATAAGTAATGAAGAGCTATAAGATGTTAAGTTTAATGGAGTAAAATGAGGATCAAGTAAAGACGTTGTCAGAAAATAAATGAGATAAGACATTGTGGAGTGGTATGAAAAGATCTGACGATAGACAGCAAGTTAATTTATAAGATGCCCCATAAATCTGAGCAGATCCCACATGGTCGCATCTCAACAATAGGCTGGGTGAATGGTATATATTTAAAGGTAGAAGCGTGATCTGTCAAGGCGTTCATTGTTATCTTTTTCAAGATAAAGATTTAAGCCCTCATAAAAATCAGAAATATCTCGAGCCTTCAAATTTTTTAATGCTGTTCCTGCAGAATGGGGCGATTCACCTTAGTGACCCCCACCATATCTACTGATCAGCTAACTCCACCCTCCCACCTTTTTTGATGTTAGGCTCTGAGACTATGATTATTATGGTTACCGCAAATATATTGCTTGGTACCAGACATGTTCGTACCCCATATTCCATCTCCCTAGCTTTCTTAATGAGTGCTTCCAATAGGTCCCAGCGTACATCTTTATGAACATAGTATATATGTATGCATGCGTCCTAATGAACAGATTACTTTATAAGAAGTCAAAAACCTTGAAGAATAACAAGAATAGGTTTTGTGAATAGTGGAGCAAGATTCAGCAGAACAATATAGTTAGGGTTCAATATAGGTAGTATGAACTGAAGGTAAGGTCGGTTGGCAGGACCAAGTGTACTAAATTATCATGACAGTTTTATATATAGTAAACATTTGACATTGCAAAGTAACCTGTCTACATATATTATAAAAAGATATTAGCAGAGCCAACAAAATTTCAGCATTTGGTTAACAATACTACAGAAAGTTAGTGAGTCTTACAGGTAGCCGTAAAGTAAATCAATCTATGTATAATAAGAGTGTAATCAGTGTTATAATTCGTATTATCAAAGAATAAACTAGGCTCAAAAACTGAATGTTATAAGGGAAATAAGAGTGATAAACTAAGAGAACATTTGCTGCGTAAGTAATCATTTTAAGTATTTTAATGATAATCTAATTTCAAGTATTGAACATGCATAATTACTAAGTATTATTAGGTTAGTCTAGGAACTAGTGTACTGTCTGTAGTTAAATATTGAAATGTCATGGTTTCACCACTCTACCAGCAGTTGAGATCATTTAGAAGGGCTAGGGTGGACATGTTAATATGTTTTTCTAGGCTCCTTTTGAAACTGTCAGGCCTTTCACAGGATCTAATCTCAGAGGGTAGTTGGTTCCAAAGTTTGCAATATTTAATGGTGAAGAAGTTAGCTCTAGTGGTGAGCTTATGGGTGTTAACCTTGAGAAGGCAGTTATGGTTGCGTAGTCCATACGATTTAGGATTAGCCCAGGTTATAGACGAGTTACTGCTACAGTGCTTTCTTATAACTTTGAATAAGAGAAATAAATTGCACTTCACTCTCCTTAACCATAAGGGT
>OX235274.1:135359456-135383439 GCA_944472155.2 Trichobilharzia szidati
CAGTGGTATTTTTGTTCTTTGTCTTCTCATCTGGTTACTGGTTTGGAAAATCCTTCTAAAACTATAGGAGAAATCTTATATTTTCAAGTTTGTAGTTGACTCATGCAATGGTTTTCATATGTGTTGTTATGTTCCCCTCTGCGCATTAAAAATATATTTGTAAAAAACTGTATTAAATACTGATGAAGTGCTGCAGTCAAGATGTCTAAGTTCAAAGACACTGTTGAACTTCCTACTCAAATTTTAGTAATGAACTTAATTCATCTATGAACGAGGGACCCCGAAAATTTTTAGAAAGTGTCACATTAAGATTTGAAAGCATACAAATATTAAAATAATTTTAACTCAAACTTTACTTTTACAATTTGTTAACTCTTGAATCTTATCTTTTATTTTTCTATAGTTTGGTTTGAAAGGGTTAGTTATGTTTTACGAGTTGATCACGGACTGATATCAATTAGAGAACCATTGAAAACCAGGGAGTACTGGACAGCTGCCGTTTCATCCTAGTTTGGGAATCATCGAGAGTACGCACCCACTGGGATTCGAACCCAGGACCTTCCGGTTACAAGGAAAGCTCGTATATCATTCAGCCACTGGGACCCGATTCAAAGGCTCATGAATTCTAACGTCTATCTATTATTCCTTATTGCTACCCCCCCCCAGAAACTTCAGCGTGAACAATCTCCTTGCTACCCCCACACTTAGTCTTTCACGGGCTACTCAAAAAGGATTATGTCATATTGCGAAGGGTATTACAAGTTATCAGTTGATTAAGTGGTTTGCCACTTACGCAGCTCGTTACTACTGTATTCGACAGATGCCTGAACTCAGTTGTGTGAGAAATGATCGAAATCCATATTGTCGGACTCTCAAAACCCTTTCGATTCACAACTCTCCCCCCGCTTGCATCTCATCATGTAGGACTACAAGTCACTTCAGAAGATTATCTGCTCTCTCGCACAGCCAAGTACAGAAACTCAACGATGCCCTGTTTGCCCCGCCTACGTTCTATGTGACACGGATAGTGTTAAGCATGAAACGTACAGCTTACAATACTGTTAGCAAAAAAACTGGCTCAGTTATTCTCTGATATTTTATAATTTTATGGTCACACTATCCCTATTATCTCATAATTTTATGTTATTAATACTAATAGTATTTTACATTTGCACATTTTGACCCTACTGTTTCTGCTAATGCCAAAAGTTGATGGATGTTATCAATTTTGGTTAAGTGTACCCTGTAATGTACCTTTTTCTGTTGTTGCTGCTGCTGTTATTGAGTAAATTAGATGCAATATTGTACCAAATGCTTAGATTCGCTCCCGCCAAATGTAAGATGATGTTACAGAACTGGACTACATTGACTCACTCGTAGCTTAGAAATAGGGAGTGAAGTGGTTGGTGGAGCGTGTTGACCATTTCACTTGGGAAGTTGCATCACCTAGTGCCAACGGGTTGATCGCTGACGAAATCTCAAAACGGATACAGAAGGCTCGTTTGGCATATGCTAGTTTACGCTGTCGCTGCCGTAGACGTGACATCCGGCTGGCTGTTGACCAAAGGGCGTGTGTACTCACCAGCAGTCCACCACGTTCTTATTTATGGCTGTAAGACTAGGCCATTGAGAGTGGAAGACACAAAAAACCTGGCTAGCTGTCTTTGATCAAAGGTGCCTGCGTTCTATCTCCCGTGTGAAATGGCATAATAGGGTGAGCAATATTGAGGTTAGGCATCGGTCGAGTGCTAGGTAGGTAGGTGGGAGGGGAAATCAATCGACGAGGTTGTGAAGTTACATCGACTGAGATGGTTAGGACATGTGTTACGTATGCATCCCTAGCCATCGATGGCCTTCCTCGATGGGCAATGTTAACTGACATAAGGTCAGACTGGAAAAGAGCCAGTGTTGGTCAAATCAAAACATGGCTTCATCAGTCAATGAAATCCACAAAAGCTAGTTTAAGCAGCGAAAGAAGATGTAGACCTCCTGGTTGGGGTCCTTGGGACGGTAAACACCAATAGCTGGACACAATTGGCGAGGTGTCTCAAAATCCCCATTGTCAATGGCTGCTGCGGGTGCATCCATTCCTTGTGATTTATAATTTCCAATGCAACTATATTGTTCTTCGATATTACTATTCCTTTTGTCTTATATGCCTGTCTTCTGTCTCTATTATGCATTTCTTCTACTTTCTTCTCTTGCTTTGTGTGCTACATGGAGTGGAGTGTGGCGACTTGAACTGCTGCACATCGGTGCAAAGTTGTTCTATGTTGAAAACAGACAGACAGACCAAATGCTTAGAATCTCACACTGTATCATAAGTACTGTTTCGTCATAAAGCGAAATATTATTATTATTACTATTATTATTATCATTAAAATTACGATTGACATTTAGAATAATTTTGAACGACTAATTTGTATTCAAATGGTTGTTCACATAAACTTCTAAATTAAGCCTTCTTTGCGTTGATAACTTCAATATCAATCGATTAGAGACCAATTGGTCTTCAAGTGATACAACTGAAATCATCAAAGCATTTCATTGCAAACAATTCTTCATAAATTGATATAAGTATAAAACTTGGGCACTGTGGTAGAGTATAACTCCATTATGCATAAGATTTTATTTTGATAAATCAAACAGTGTTGTTATACAGTAATATTTACTGATGACCACGTTTCGAGCACAAACTATTTCTGCTCTTAATCATATCAAGCTGCTCAGTCTCACAAGTTTTTACTTCATGAGTGGAATTGATTAGACATTTTGAATGGCAGAGTTTCCTGGAGTTCTAGTGAGAAGTCGTGACCACTAGGGTATCCATCTAGTCGGTAGGATCCCAGTGGCTGAAATGGTATACGAGCCAGCCTGCTTGTAACCGGAAGGTCCTGGGTTCGAACCCTGGCGATGGGTGCTTACTGCCGATAAGTCCCAAACTAGAATGACGAAACAGTTGTCCAGTACTTCGGCGTTGGTTTTCAATTGGTTCTCTAACTGATATCAATCTGTGGTCAAACTCGATAAACCAATCCAATATTTACATATCAACTCTTACAAGCATATGAGTCTTGAGACAGCCAATGATGAGGAAACAATTGAAAAATCAATACAAAAGACTGTGAAACTTGTAATTTTATTATAAATTGTTATAAAAACCTTTTTGTTCCACAGACAGTTAAATTGAATGAATTAATTATGTAGCTGAAATCTATCATCAATGTTTAATGCTTATTCTTATGTGAAGACTGAGATTTCATTCCCATCCTGCCTAGCTGATTTGTTGCCCTAATTTTTGCTCCATAGAGTGAGTAGTCATCGTAGTAGTTGTGCGGGTGGTGTGTGATACCATTTCCTCCTGTTTACAAGAATGCAAAGACATTAGGAGTCTATGTGATTCTTTTTCTTTTTCACAGTAAAACTCACTTTTTTTCTAAAAAAAAACTTGATTACATAATATACGTTGAATTTCTAAAGGAAAATTATGTCTAGAATTAAAAATCGACGCAAAAACTCAAAGAGAGAAGAGAGATGTAACGTTATTTTTGTTGTTGCTTGGCGCCATTTTCTTAACATTTGACATTTTAAAACAAAATAAAACAACTCGGAGAATGAGAAATATGTTTATTCAATATACAATAGAGAAAAGTGAGAGAAAAAGTATTTTTTTTTAACGTGTGTAGAAGGAATATAACGGACGAAATAACAATGATGATAATAATGATTTTCAGGATTTCATCATGAGTTGACACCGGTTACAGAATCCTGTCGGAAAACCAACACAGAGTACTGATACAGTTTTCTCTCTAGTCCTAGTTTGGGACTGTTCATCAGTACGCGCACCCCACCGCCAGGGTTCGAAGACAGGACCTTCCGGTTACAAGGCCAGCGAGCTCGTAGACCATTACAACAGTGGGACACGACTCATTGGCCAGTACATGAATTCCAACTTGTGCCAATTCACAATATAGCATGACCACTAGTCAAGGAAGAAGTTGAAATCCGTGAGCCGTTGGATTGGATCCCAGTGACTTAATGGTCTACGAGCTCTCTGACCTTGTTACCTAAAGGTCCTGGGTTCTAACCGTGGTGGTGAGTGCATATTACTGAAGAGTCCCGGACTAGGAGGAGGAAACAGCTTTCCAATACTCCCGGGTGGTTTCTTAATCGGGTTCCCTAACCGATGTCAGCTGGTCATGATGAAATCCTACAGCCAATCAAATCAAAATCCTTACGAACGGACAATTGAAATATTATGTTATTTGGAAAGTGTATCGAATGTTTAGTTCAAAAGATATCTCCTCAACATTGGCTTTCCTCCAACTCATATGGTGCAAATTGTGTTGTTTTCTATCCATCTAAGTATCAATCATTTGGATGTTAAAAATTCCCAGTTACTGGAATCATATTTTTACACTACTACAGGTTTAGCTAAACTTTGATGTATTCACTCATATACACCTAATTGACTGTGACTTATGCCTCTGAGTTTTCAATGTAGCGCTTTGCACAA
The DNA here is from genome assembly GCA_944472155.2 of Trichobilharzia szidati. Classification (NCBI taxonomy): domain Eukaryota; kingdom Metazoa; phylum Platyhelminthes; class Trematoda; order Strigeidida; family Schistosomatidae; genus Trichobilharzia; species Trichobilharzia szidati. Next base: position 135,363,973 of record OX235274.1, read on the forward strand.
AAGTGTAGCAGTTCAAGTTGCCATACAAATTAGGGGAAAATATTGATAGGAAATATAATGGACGCTAAATATGCGCAGCAGAAGAAATAATTACGTCGAAGATAATGAGAATTTTAATGGATATGAGAGATTTTATCAAGCGTAAGTGCATCTACGCCACTGACACAGCGAGTTCGAGCCATGTCAGCAGAAGTCTCAAGGATCCTAACCAGGCAATTGACACAAATCCCTATGCAGCTCAAATTAACAGTCAAACACATCACTGATCGACACCAGATATTGATTTGACCACTCTCAACTCTTTTCCAATCTAAAGACCTATGTCAGCTGACAATAATTGTCGAGGAACGCGATAGCTTCTCATGCTTCACACCATGGCTGTCTCAGTTGGTGCAACTTTAGAACCTCCCGACAAATTTTCCCAACTTAACTAAGACTCTATACCTGTAACCTCAGTATTACTAACCATGTTACATCACTTAACACGAGGAATAGAAGGCAAATACCTGAAGGATAGCTAGCCTCTCCGAGTCTTCCACTTCCATTTGGTCACATCTTATAACCATAGAGATAGACGGAAAAAATACTTTAAATCTACCTAATTCCTGCTTTTTTATTCCTTCACGTTCCCAGTGGAACATAGGGAACCTTCAAGCTCCAGCTTGAAGTTTCGGTAGCAGCAGTGTTTATTTTTACGGGATAAGGTTGCTAGCCTCATGCCCAACCTTCCCTCTTTACCAGTCTTATTACTGGCTTATCGAGGTGAAGGAGTGCTTTCATGGCCGAGGATCGAAACCCGAACCACATGAGGCGTGTTTGGCGAGCATTCTACCGCTGTGCCACCGACGCACAGTTCCTGATTAATCTGATTATTAAATATAAGTGGTCCGATTCCATGCCGTAAATACTTTAACTATTGATATTTTCAAGAGTTTGTTAGTAGGGACTTTTGATTTGCTTATCAAGTTTGATCACGGATTGATATCAGTTAGAGAAGCATTGGAAACCAGCCAGCATGAAGTAGTGAACAGCTGTTTCGTCCTCCTTCCTCGGGTCTCATCGGGAGTCACACTCACTGCCAGGATTCGAACCGAGAACATTCCAGTTACTCACATATATACCAATGATCTGACTGTTTCTATTCCGGTGGTTACTTCTCAGTCAGATTGTTACAAAATGAGTAACATTTTATTAGATATTAGTTATTGGTCCTCGTCAAATGGTCCTAAGTTAAATCTACCCTCCAAATGTCAGGTTGTCAATTTCACTTTCAAGACAAGCAAGCGCGACTTACATGAACTGGTTAGTTCTTATGGTTCCACTATCAAAGATGACACAGGCGTTGAAACTAAATCGAAATTAAATACCATGGAGTGTGTATTTCCTCTGGCCAACTTTCCTGGTCTTCCTACATCATGTTAGTTTCCAGAAAGATGTTTCATTTGACGTTCTATATAAGGAAGTTAAAATGATCTGGTATCACTTAGTTTCTTCTTTCTTAGTTTGTTAATTCTTGTATTCTGCCTATCCTTCTTTACTGCTCTCCCGGCTTAATCTTCCTCTGGTTACTTAAGAAAGATTGTTATACTGCGTAGGGCACAGCTTGATGCCACACCGTATTTTCAGTACAAGTATGGCATTTTCAGCATGGATATCGGTAGCCCAAATTTTGCAGGCCGACCATAGATATCGGGTGTGCGTCGGCAGGGGATCGAACCCCGGACCATGTGCATGGTCGGCGAGAGTCCTAACCACTGTGCCACTGACGCACTATAGAAGACTGTATGCTTGAACGTCTAAGTACAAAAACTCTACAATAGCTTATTTAGCTGGGACACATTTTATGTAATGAGAAAAGTGTGTAAGGCAGGAAATTACCAACTTATTGCAAAACTCTATGTAAACAGCCTCATTTTTTTTCATTGTTACAATATCGCTAATACTTTCATTTAATGTGATTTGATATTCATATCCTTATTGAACAATATTATCAATGGAGATGTCATGTTTTTAATGATTACCCCTGTGATTAGAAAGTGAGATGCAATACTGCACTGTACTACATGCTGAAAATTCCATATCTGTACCAAAAGTATTGTTTGAAATAAAGCTATTATTATTATAACTCCATTATTGGATAAAAATTTATTTTGATAAAATCACACAGTGTGTTATACAGTAAGTAATATTTACTGATGACCACATTTCGAGCACAATTTATTACTTCTCATAATCATATCAAGGCACTACTCACACAACTTTCTTGCTTCATTTATATATATATTTTTTTCCTTCACGTTTCCCAGTGGAACATAGGGCTTCAAGCTAGAGCCAGCTTGAAGTTTCTGTAGCAGTGTTTATTTTACAGGATGGGGTTGCTAGCCTCATGCCTAACCTTTCCTCTTCACCAGCATTATTTCTGGCTTAGCGAGGTAAAGGAGTGCGTCTGTGGCCGGGGATCGAACCCCGGACCATGTGCATGGCCGGCGAGTGTCCCAACCGCTATGCCACCAACATTTGATTGAATAAATCAATATAAGATAAAGTACATTCAGAAATAATAATAAAATGCATGTTATCAACAAAATACAATCAGATGGGAAATAAGATGTTTTTATAGTAAAAAATAAGTAACTTGTTAGAGTGTTATAATGTGTGAATTGAATACATTTTAACATTATTTATTATCCTCCTCTAATTTGACTGGAGGTAATAATATCTTCCATATCTCTGGTATTTGCATTGATTCGCTTCTATTGCATGTATGTGTTGGGTGTAGATTAGATGAACTAGGATTCAGTAATCAATCTCTCTCGCTCTCCACCTACCTATATTACTTTTTAGAATTTTGACTCTGTCTCACCAACACCACTGTGTGGTTGTGTATTATTGCATGCAGTACGACTGCTGAATTTTTTTTCTAAATTACTTATCATCGTGGGATCAATCATTATAACCTCAGCTAAATTCTTATATTCCGACATTCTAACTACCCCCGACTTACTAGTTTGACCTATGTAGTTGACTTAACTCAGTACAGTCATTGCAAGGTATTTTGTAAATTATATTATTTTATCTAATTGGGTCAACTCACACGGTCCTTTAGCCTACAGAGCTTGTCCTATATGAGTGAGTTTGTAGGTTTAAATGCCACCCTAATTCCTGCTTTATTGAGAATCCTACATCTTTGATTGGACACTAGTAACTAGTGCTATGCGTCTAGTCCTTTCTTTGGTGCAGACTGAATTCTATCACGGTGCAGCATGATGGCAAGCTACCTAGAATGGTTGCCACATTGCAAACCTGACTGATAGAATTCACTCTGCACCAACGAAAGGACTAGACGCATAACACTCGTTACTAGTGTCCAATCAAAATACCCACTACAGTCCTACAGTAGGTGAATCGCAAGCCAGCCCGAATAGCTCAGTGGTAACGTCTCTGACTGCAGCACTTACTGGGTGACGCGGGTTCGAATCTCACAAGGGAGGGACATGAGTTCCTTCGAGGTTGCAGATACGCCTTGCTGGCTGACTGGTGAGTACCAACTAGCACGAAACCTAGGTCAGGCAAGGTTTCCTGTGGCCGATTGCCTCCAACCATCTAATATCATCAAATCCTACATTTTATTTGTCATCTGATTATATTTGATTGATAACACTCATATTATTATTTCTGAATGTACTTTATCATCTTATATTGATTTTATTCAAATTTCTAATCATCAATTTTTACTCATATATATTATGAGTGACATCAGTAAATATTACTTACTGTATAACACTGTGTGATTTTATCAAAATAAAATTTTATCCATAATGGAGTTATACTCTACCACCACAGTGCCCAAGTTTTATCCTTATATCTATTATTATTATTATTATTATTATTATTATTATTATTATTATTATGAAGATAAAGCCTGTATTTGATAACTAAAATATTTATTATTAATATGAATCTTACAAAGCGATAATTCTGTTTCAAAGAAAATATTGCGTTAATATGTAAAATACTTTTTTTGATTGTCATTCAAAGTTTTAATGTATAGTGTGAGTTTCCGTAGGAAATACTGTTCTTATAGACAAATAATGTTCTCATCTAGTTGATTTCATGTATATAACTCTTATTCTATATTAAATAATTCCTTTTTTTTAAAAGTTAAATTTTAATTGTAGTATTTATTATTCCGGAAACATACATCCGTGTTTCTATCTCTCTTTCCTCCCACTCTTCGTGTTTCTTAACTGTCTTGTTCTGTATTTGCTCTCCTCTTCTCCTCTCTAAAACTAGTGTTAACAGTAATCTGGGTGGTCTAATACACCACACCCCCCGTCAATTTATAGTGGCTTCAAACATTGACTATCATGCTGTTGGTGGTGGTGTATTTGTTAACTACCTCGACAAACTAATCTAGGTCCGTATGAAAGGCTTAACTTTCTATAAGATGATTGACAGCGGAGGGGAGGGGAGGGGAGGCGGTAAGTTTACTTAAAAGCTCTAAATGGTGTTAGTAGGGTGTTTTGTATTTTCAGCAGTGTGTAGAACCATGTATAGTGGTGGAGCCAAATACCTTGAGGTTTCCAGACGAAGACGTTTACTATCTAGCCACTCAATCAGAATCTAACTGTTAACCAACCGTGTTAATCAACATCTATCAGTTCACATATTTATAGCATGACCATTGTTCAATGCTGTTAGTGAATAGAATAACTCTCCTCATAATCGACTTGGTTAGTTCTGACTGATAGTTGCTACCTTGATGCGGTGGTGGTCGGACTTGTATATCACAAGCTACACTGGCCGGAACTAATGTTTCTGCAGGTCTTACCATGTCAGGAAGATTGTTAGAATAGCAATTACACTAAAGGCAGTTACCAGCACAGTGTGAGGTTCTTTTAAAACTATGCTGGGGGTTTGTGGGCAAAATCGTACTGCGGGGAAACCAGGATTAACAGCAGTAAGGTGTTCCTCTCAGATGATCAACAAGCCAATTGTACTGCTTTTTTTACGTTGTATACCTGACCTTTGACAGCTAGGCTAACGTCGCGACGGCACCAGAGGTGGCTCAAGTTGATGTATGCCACCCTAGCCTTCATGATACGGTTGGAAATCTCATCCGTCACCCCTCCGCCAGCACTCACACAACTACCGAGATACACAAACTTATCAACAACTTCAAGCGGTTCACCTGCTAGAGTGAGTGCAGGTACAGGCTCCTGCCAATTTTGCAATAGTGCTTTACGCTTAGACGGCGCGAAGCATATATCATACTTACAAAATAGCAATCCAAAGGAAACGGCCGCACACTGACCACTTAAAAATGTGCAATCACATCAAGATAGTGGGACTAGGTAAAAAAAAATCAACAACACCATATTCTCAATGAAATACTGAAAAAGGGCGAAAATATTAAACATTATGCCTTTCTCTATTATTATGGATGCTTAATTCTAATTCCCATCTTCCACACAAATCACCTAGATTAATGCTATTGGTCGTTTGAAAGATATTGACACAGTCATTCCCATTGGATTGATATTCATTTTAAACTTTGCCAGTTTCACTTTAGTCAAACTCTGGTTTGTATTATCCATCAGGTGGATGATTTACACACAACTGTTCGTTCATCATCACCATCATCATTGCCAGCATCACAGTGGTTAGTAGGTCAGGTTTTATCGTGCTGAGTAGCAACTAGTGAGTGGACAGCAAAAGCTTGATAATTATTGACACCATGTTTGTTGAATGAATCATTTTAGCTGAATAAAAATGCCCATTAAAATTTTCAAAGGAATGGATAATGAACAAAGAGTACTCTTTTCGATAACCCGTTCATCATCAGGCTCTACAGTTATATATACATCCATAATAGTGAATGAATGAATCACTTAGTGTTATGAACAACATTAATGTTGTTTAAATAACATCGAATCAATGATAATATCACTGGATTACAGTTCAACAGCATCAACAAAACAATAAACTGAATGTCAGAAATATTAGGAAAGATAATAATACGAACTTATGAATTTCTAGTCTCTACTAAAGGTCAGCCAGGGCAGTAATAGGAGCTGGACTTGCTTCTTTTGAACACAGAGTACTGGTTGTTTGAAGCGAATTGCGATTGCCTCTCCTGTTTGGAGTATGCGGTACCTCGATGTTTTTGGCAATTTATTTGGTACCCGATAGATGATAGAGAAGGATTATTCAATGCTGGTTTTCCGGCTGGCCGCTTTGGACCAGATGGTCTAATATCGAACTGTTGATGATGGTTTTCACCACACCTTTACTTAGCCATACTGGGAGATGTTCTCGAGCGAGCACGAAAAATCAAGTTCCTAGAGCAACAGCCAATATAACTCGCTCGACAAGAGTCCTAGAGATAGTTCGAATCGATGGCTCGAAACGTTATCGGATAAGGCCAAGAATCGTAATCAATGGCGAACGTGCTGCAATTTCCTTCTTTCTTCCCTTCCCGATGATAGTTGACAAATACTGTTTGAACTTGTTAGGTATGACTGTTTTCCTTCCAGATGAAGTTCTTTATCCATTCTCTACTTATATTTTTAACTTTTAATCTATGTTGTTTTATTATTATTGTTATGCGACGCTTCGTCTTGATGCCATATTTCACCAAGTTTTTCTGCGTTTAAATAATAATAAGGTTAGCAGCTAATTTCGTAGCTCAGTTACACAGGGTTCTGATAAAAGTTCTTCAGGGAAGCAAGTTTCCGATTCCGCTTCAGTCACTATTTCACCGCCATACATTAAAATTGTCATTTACTTCACAGATATTCAGTGTTGTGCACTACTTCTACCCGTAGTATTGTCTTTCTTAGTCTTCTTTTCGTGTCCCTCATGTTTTGTCACAGTACTGGTTCATCATTTCCTCTCCTCTTGTAACGTCAGATCCATCTCTCTGCTATTTGGTGTTTTGGTGCTAATGAACGTCTCATTACATTATTATTATTGTTGTCTTTCATTTCTAGAGGAACATAGGGATTCAGGTGCACCTCTCCATTGCGTTCAGTTCTCTGCCAACGTTTTCATCGCCTGGTTCCACGTCTGTCCAGGTGCTTCCATTTCCTCTTCTCTTGATCTCCTCCATGTCACCCTCGCACTGACGACCAACTCGCTGCTTCCCATTCGGGTTCCACTCGAGCGATGGCCTGGCGTATGATGTCACTTATGGTTTTCTCAGAGTATGGCCAATCCACCTCCATTTCTTCCTGCATATTTGTTGCACAGTTGGTTCCTGGTTGGTTGGTTTCATTGCCAGAGACCCTCCCTGTTGCTGATCTTTTTCTGGCCATCTGATCTTGAGTATTGAGCGAAGACAGCTGTTGATGAAAGTCTGTAGTTTGTTCGAAGTGCTCTTCATGACGCGCCAAGTCTCTGATCCATAAAGTAGCACTGACTTCATATTGGAGTTGAAAATCCGGATCTTATTTTTGATGCTGAGTGCTGTTGACCTCCACACAGCCTTGTGCACTGTCTTTTCATATTTTTTATCCTTCCCAGTGGAATATAGGGCACCTTCAAGCTAGAGCCAGCTTGAAGTTTCCGTAGCAGTGGTTGGTATTTATTTTTACGGGATAAGGTTGCTAGCCTCATACCCAACCTTCCCTCTTTACGAGTCTTATTACTGGCTTATAGAGGTAAAGGAGTGCATCACTGACCGTGGATCAAACCCCGAACCACATGAAGTGTGGTCGGCGAGCATTCTACCTCTGTGCCACCGACGTAAGAACTGCTGTACACTTCTGTGCAAAATTCTATGCTGAAACTAACCAGCTAAACAGTGAATAAGCTCAGGTTTTTTCTAATTTTCTGGTTACACATTCTTGACTTTTATTCTTCATTATATCGGTGTGATTTTTAAAGTTGCGGCTATTTTGAATACCTTGACAAACACATGCGCACATACACTTGCCACTAGGTTTTATTATTTTTTTTATACAATTCGCCTAGACTTCTGTTAAAATAATAACTCTCCTTTATAGTAAAGTAGGTAGGTAGGTATCTTAGTAGTAGTAGTGGTCAATCGTTATGTGTTAATGTCAATAGCAAATTTCGGTTGTTAATGTCTCACCTTTTCTTTGTGATGGTGGTGGTGGTGTTTTATTTTTATACCTTTAATGTATGCTGTTTTATGAATTACCTTCTATTCGTTTTCCTTTATGTTCCCGTCTGTCTTTTGAAGTGTGAGAATGTGTGTACTAGGCGGTAAATTAATTTTTTAAAAGTAGTAGTAGTAGTATTAGTAAAATAGGGTATTTTATTCCCTAAAACCTTTACTTGTCTTATCATCTGATACACTTAATCTTTCTGAACAGGTGGTGATAATGAAACCACTTCAGATGGGATGTTTCTGTTTTATGAAATTTAAGTGTTTTGGTAAAGTTACTTCAATGTTCTGGTTTCTGGAGACATTTATTTCCCGGTACAAAATTTAAAACAAGCAACAAATGTGGTTAATAAAGCTGAATATAATGAATTCATCAAATTTCGGTAGAACTGCTCTTCCTCATCTGTATGGATACTCTACATAGAACGAGAGATATAAAATTAAGATAAAATGCATTACAGTTCAATTATATCACTTAATTAAACAGTTAGTTAGTTATTAGTGAGTGAAAGAACTTGAATATATATCAAGATTTTCGAACCAAATTATATTGCTAATAATAGTGGCAATAATAATAATAGTCATGAATTGGTATAAGTTAGAATTCATGAGCCATTGAAACCCAGGGATTCAGCCACACGTCTCCATTGCGTTCGGTTCTCTACCAACGTTTTCATCTCCTGGCTCCACGTCTACCCACATGCTTTCATCTCCTCTTCACATGACCTCCTCCTCCTCCATGTAACCCTTGCACTGACGGCCAACTCACCGCTTCCTGTTCGGGTTCCACTCGAGCGATGGCTTGTTTAGTGATATCACTTGACATCTGTATATATGTATGTTTTCCCTTTGAACAGATAGATAAGGTTTCAGCCGTTTTATTGTGTTAGGTGGTATAAAAAGTTAAGCAATAGTGAGCTTGGGCATTGGTCTAGTGTTGGATAATGAGGGGAAATCAATTGATGAGGTTGTGAAGTTACACCGATTGAGATGGTTTGGACATGTGTTACGCATGCATCGTTAGCCATCACCTTCCTCGACAGACAATGTTATCTGACATAGGATCAGATTGGAAAAGAGCTAGTGGTGGTCAAACCGAAACATGGCACATGAGTCAATGAAATCCACAATAGTTAGTTTAAGCCAAATAGGGTGGCGTAGACTGCCTGACTGACTGGTTGGAATCCTCAAGATGCTAAAAACCAATGAAGACTGGAGACTGTTAATTGGTGATATGACTGGCTCAAAATCTTCGTTTTCAATGACTGGCGCGGATGCATTCACTCTTTATGAATTGCCAGTCATATCCAATAAAACCCCTCAATTGTTCTTCCATATTACCATTCTTTTTCCGTCACTCACGCTTCTGTTTATCATCTCTATTTTGGTGAATCTCTCTTTAGTCTCTTCCCTTGCTTTGTGTGCTACATGGAGGGAGTGTGGCAATTTGAAGTGTTGCACACCTGTGCAAAGTTCTACGTCGAATCCATTCAGTCAGTCAGTCAGCCTGTGATTGTGATAGCTTCTCAACAAACCGAAGAGACGTGGCCTATTTTGTTTCTCTTAATTATTTTCAATAATTTAGTGCACTGAATCGAAAGTACTTTTAAATAATTCTCGTTTTTTGTTTTCTTCAATATTTTTTCTAAAATTTCAGATTTATATTATCCATCATTATGTCACAAGTTTTTTATCAATGAAATCATGACGAAAAATAAATGTTAAATAACACAAACCACCCTTTCTATGGAAATTACTCAAGACAACATAACCCCACCCCCTCCGCCCGACGAAAATTGGAAGTGATTACTCAAAAGTGAAAAGAAAAATTTAATAATTGACAGTCGCTGCCACCTCCATCCCCTCCCCTTTACCACTGCATCCCTTGTACTCCAACCATCCATCCACCTAGTCAGACAGTCAGACAGTCAGTTAGTCAATCTTCATTTCACCAATGAATAAGGCTTGTTTATCTAATAGATATAAACAAAAAATAATAAAACAAGCTTTAAATGCTAATTTTATACTACTCTATCAACCAGCACCAAATTCCTTCATTATTATACAAAAATCTGATCACATTCCTGGGGATCATGAGATAAAAGAAACTGATCAAGAAAAAATAGTGGAACCCACTACTACAACAGCATCATCTTTGATCAATCATTGTTCTTGTAATAATATACATGAATTACAATCAACACTAAAACATAACTGTCGTCAACATCGACGAGAACCAACACTCAACACCAGCAAGGTGTTGTTCTACGTCAACGTTATCGTGTTGTTATTGGACCACAAATATGTAATTGTCAAAATGAATTGATGCCTGAATCAGGATTAATGACGACCACGACGATGATGGCGATGAAAGAACCATGTATTCATTTATTATTTGTTATGTTACATATCCTTAAAATACCTAGTGATGATATACACTTAATGGTAATACCATTGCCAAGTTCTAAAGTAAGTTGATTTGTTTATCGAGTTTGACCACGGATTGATATCAGTTAGAGAATCATTGAAAACCAGCGGAGGGAGTACTGGGCAGCTGTTTCACCAGCCTAGTTTTAGATTCATCAGCAGGACGCACCCAACACCAGGGTTCGAACCCAGCAGATTGTAGAACATTCAGCCACTGGGACCCGATTCAATGGGCAACCAAGGAACTATAAATTCTACGAATTCTACATTTTTAGTGCGATCACTGGACTTCACTGGGCACGACTTCTCACTCACTAGAACTCTAGGAATCTCCGTCCTCCAGCAAGTCACTAGCGAGCATCTAGTCAGGAGTGAGTATCCCGATAATTGGTTGGTGGTCGCGCTAATATATGACGAATTGATAGAAGTGAGAATATTCATGGTCTGGCTGGCCATTCAGTCGAGTCCAGTGCTGTATGTTATGAGCTTTGTACCGGAAGGTACTAGGTTCGAACCCTGGCAGTGGTTGCGTACTCCCAATGAGTCTCAAACTAGGATGAAACAGCAGCTGTCCAGTACTTCAGTGCTGGTTTTCAATGGCCTTCTAAGTTGAGCTGACATCAGTTAGAGAACCGCTGGAAAACCTGGGAGTACTGAACAACTGTTCGTCCTAGTTTGACTCTCAAGTCGCACCACGCACGTGACCAGGACCTTCTGGTTACAAGGCCAGCGAGCTCGTAGACCATTGAGCAGCCACTGGGACCCGATCCAATGGCCGACCCATGAATTCTAACTTCTATCAATTCGTCATATATTTAGTGCGACCACCAACCAATGTCATCAGTGGGAACTCCATCCTCACAACTGACTGGTTGAACCTCACTGGTCACGACTTCTCACCAGAGCTTGAGACAACTTCAATTTGTAGTCAGTCACACTAGTGAGCACTAGATTAATTTTCAAGTGTTGGTTTCCGCAAGGGCGGGGGGATTTGATTGATTTCAAGATTGATCACGAATTGATTTCCTTTTCGATCTATATCGCCAATGGACAGAAGTAGTTAGAGTTGATGGATGAATGGATTCCGTCCCAGTAGCTGAATGGTCTTGTGAACTGAGAGATTCACGGCTGTATCCTTGGTAGGGTAATGGATGCATGCCTGTGAAGAGTCCCAAACTAGGACGAAACAACAGGTGTCCAGTAATTTCAACTGATTTATAATGGTTCTCTAACTTAAACCACTTCATAGATTATCTGTATAAATGGCACTGTCCAATTCGACACTTTGTTAAACTATTTAATTGTAGTATAAACAGGAGTATCACTGACACAGAGCTAGCTGCCTAACCGAAGTCAAAGAATGTGTTAGTTGATGCGAAAATTCTGGAAATATACTGTTAAACATACTCATTACTTAGGAGTGTGCTTTGGTGGCACAGCGGTAAAATGTTCACCAACCACACGTGTAGTCTGGGGTTCGATTCCCGGTCACCAACTCACTCATTTACCTCACTAAGCCAGTAATATGATTGGTTAAGAGGGAAGGTTGGACATGAGGCTAGTAACCCCATCCGTAAAAATAAACACCACTGCTACCGAAACTTCAGGCCTGTAGCTTGAAGGTGTCCTATGTTCCATTGGGAATGTAAGGAAATGAAAAGAAAATTACTTAGAAGTCACTTTCGCTGGTTTGTTTTAAAATTTGAACATCAGATAACCATTATTTTTGTCGGTTGGAAATAAAGACAGACATCAGGACTGCACACGGACAAAAAATCACCCTACACAAGTGAAACCCTAATGGAAAAGGACTAGCTAGGCGCGTGGGTCTGATGGACTGACTAACTGATTTCAACATAGAACTTTGCATAGATGTGTAACACTTCGAACTGCTACACTCCACTCCATGTAGCACATACAGCAAGAGAAGATAGTAAAAAGATATTCAAAAGACAGATAAACAGAAGTGTAAGTGAGGGAAAAAGAATAGCAGTCATATGGAAGAACAATAGAGCTTCATCGAACATGACTGGTAAATCACAAAGAGCGAATGCATCTGTGCCAGCCATTGACAACGAGGATTTCGAGCCAGCCATATCACCACTAATTGTCTCCAGCCGTCATTGGTTCTTACCATCATCCCGAGGACCCCAACCAGTCAGTCAGGAAGCCAGCCAGTCTACACCTTCCTTAGTCGCTGGCTGACTGGCTAACTGTTATGGATTTGATTGACTGATGAAGCCATGTTTTGGTCTGACCACCACGTACTAGCTCTCTTTTCCAACCTGATCAATCCTATGTCAGTCAGCTAAGATTGTCCGTCGTCGAGGAAGGCGATAGCTAGGTAGGTATGCGTGCGTAACATCTGTCGTAGCCTAGCAATGGAGTGACTTGCACTCGTTCAAAGCGCTAGTATATGCTAAAATGAAACTGATTAATTCGTCGCAGACATATCAGCCGGTAATCACAAATATGAATCTATTTATTCAGTTCCTCTGCGTGTTCCCATGGGAACACAGGGCCTCAAGCTTCAGCTCTGAAGTTCCGGTGGATATGTTGTTCTTTTACGGGATAAGACACGAGACTTGATAACGGACTTCTTTTATTGAGCTAAATGACACTATATTTATACATTTTTAGCCACATTCATGATTGGCCAGGTCAGCAGATAATAAACTGTTGTGATTGGTTATTGATTTTCCGAAGATATTACACTTTGAGGTTATTTCTTGACTGCAACGTGAGCTAGATCCACTTCTGTAGCCGGTCTTAAAATGTTGTTTCCAATTTCTGCTGTTTTCTGAAAAAAAATCTGTGTCTATATACTACTGATAATTCTTGTCAGTAGTAGCACACTCCACACTGGTTCCCCCGTCAAATAGTTTCGAGCGGAGCCGCTCCGACCTTCTTGGTGCTACCCACTATTGTTGCGTTTTGCTATCGGCTGACTCTTCCCACTGCATCCATCTCTGGGTTTGGTTGGCGATAACACGTTTCGCCTTGTATCCTCTTCTTATGGCATAAACAGAACCACGTCTCTCAGTGACAGTGTATAATCCTTCCCAATTTGTATAAGCAGTTTTCGTGAGCTTGGACTGCATCCAACTGTATATTTCTTTTTCACTGCACTTTACTTGATCTCCGACTGCTAAAGTTATGCATTCCATCTTTTCTCTGTGCTCAAATTTCGCGGCGTCCATCTGCTGTTTATGCTTTACATTCCTGACTGCCTCTTACCGTTGTATAAAACACAAAATAATTGAGCAAAAACATACCCCTTTCGATAATTTCCTCTTCTCGCTCTACAATTACATACATAGATATGTTTATGAACATAGAATATTCTAGATTAGTAGTCAATAACAATATTAGTGTTTTTTAAAATAATATCGATTTGTAAAATAAGATCACAATGGAATCACCACAGTTCATTAAAGATGCTTAAATTATAATAATGATAAAATAATAACAAATAGAATATCAACTAAAATTAGGAGATTTCTACAAAAAACTAAGGATCATGCGAACCTAAATGACCAGCGGGGTAAGGACAATGTCTGAACTAGCTTTTTTTGGACACACAAGTTAGGCTTCTTAATGTGGATCCCAACAGCCAGCCTCAGCAATATTTAGTAAACGAACTCTTAAGGCGAAGTTAAGATTAGTTGGTTAGTATGCGCGGTAAATGACTTTGAAAGTCGCCTCGTTAACATCAATCTTACCGTTCTATTCACAATCTCGTCATATTCCAGGCTTAGTGAAGGAGCTAATCCTACGCTCAATCTTCTCTCTTTTTGCTGGTCTTACTACTTACCGACTATAGGTAAGGTTTGTGAGTACGCCATCCAGGAATCGAACTCCAAACCAGATGGCTGGTTGGCGTGTGTGTTCTAACACAGTCAACCAATGTTGTGAAGAAGAATATTTTTTTCTATAGTTTGGCTTGTAAGGGTTAGTTTTCTTTCACTAGTTGATCACGGATTGAAATCAGCTAGAGAACCATTAGAAAACCATGGAGTACTGGACAGCTGTTTCATCCTAGCTTGGGAATCATTGGAAGTGCCCACCTACTGGGGTTCGAACACAGGACCTTCTGGTGGTAGAATTCATGAGCCATTGAACCGGGTCCCAGTGGCTGAATGGTATGCGAGCTTGCCTTGTAACCGGAAGGTCCTGGGTTCGAACCCCAGTGGGTGCGTACTGCCAATGATTCCCAAACTAGGATGAAACAGCAGCTATCCAGTACTCCCTGGTTTTCAATGGTTCTCTAGCTGATTTCAATCCGTGATCAACTCATGAATATTTTTCTTTCAAATGAACCTTGTAAACTGACTTCCTTCATTTCTTCTCTACAGGCTGAATTTTGGATTGAAAACTATCGAAATTATCGTCAATCAATTCGACAATCTTATACAAAAAATAAAAAGCATTCATCAACGTCACTATCAACAACATCCTCATCATCGAATACAGCAAAAAGTAATGAAAATTCACCAGAATTATCTAAATTCTCAGAGAAATTATTATTATTAAATAATAATAATAATGAATTTGTATCCAATACACGTTTAATTATTCCTCAACCAATTCGTCATGAACAAAGTCACACCACACCACCACCAGCAACAACAGGCCAACAATTTATCTCATTTACGCACTATTATCCATCCAAATACGTTTGATTCTACAGAATTATCCTCAATTACACAAGATATTATCCCAGTGTCTAGAAGAGAAATTGAAAGCTCTACTGGTAGTGGTGGTGGTGCTAGTGGTGGTTGCAGTACATGTTGTGATCCAAGTACTTCATATAATACAACAGTAACTTCAAGAACCAGTTCTATTGATAGTATAGAAAGTTGTAGATTGGATTCATCCAATAGCCGATTGAATGACTTTCATCATCCCCTTCCTCTTCCTCCTCCTCAGCAGCAGCACCAGTATCATCATCGTCCTCACCTTCCACATCACCATCATCATCATGACCATCGTCAGCATCAAAATCATCAAATGAAAACAGCCACTTCTATAAATTCAGATAGAAATCTGTCCTGTCGACGACCACGTACTGCACCACAACCTGAACTACCACCGAGATTAGGTCGTACAAGAACCAAATTTGTCAGGTAAATATTTATACCTATAAATTCTGTTTTGTAGTATTTTGATTGGATTGTTTCATTATTATTACTATTATTGTTCCCTTGGGTTCCTAGTGGAACATAGGGCTTCAACTGCACGTCTCCACTTGCTTCTGTCTTCTGCTGTACTTTTCACTTGCATCCATGTTAATCCATACTGTTTCAACTCCTCTTCACACGATCTCCTCCATGTCACCCTTGGACGTACCACTCGCCGCTTCCATTTCAGGTTCCACTCGAGCGTTGGCCTGACGCGCGATGTCACCCAGCGGCCTCCTCAGCGAGAGAGTGTCCAATCCATCTCCACTTTCTCCTGCATATTTGTTGGGCGATTGGTTCTTGTTTTGTTTGTTCCCATAGTTTCTTGTTGGTTATTCTTTCCGGCCATCTGATCTTCAGTGTATAGAGCGAATACAGTTGTTGATAAAGGTCTGCAACAGGCTGTTGGAAATATTCTTTGTGACACACCCGCCAAGTTTCTGATCCGTATAGAAGAACTGACTGACTTGACGTTTGTATTGAAAATCCGAATTTTGTTGTTGATGCAGGCTGAGTGACGAAGATTTCCAGATTGGTTTCAGGTTGATGAATGTGTTTCTCGCCTTCCCGATTCTCGATTTGACATCCTCGTCCGTTCCTCCTGTAGTTGAGACAATGCTCCCTAGATAAGTGAATGAAGTAACCTCTTTCAAATCCCTTCCGTTGATGGTGATTGGCGCTGGATGTTGCTGCTGTTGTTGTTTGGTTGGTTGGTTATTTTCATAACCTCCGTCTTGTCTATGTTCACCTGGAGTCCTGTCTTCACTGACTGCTTCTTCGACCAGTTTGTCAGTTTTCGCTTGTAAGTCTTCGATTTTGTGTGACATCAAACATAAATCATCCACGCGCGAAATCTAGGTCTTCTAGATTCTTCACGTCGGTCCAGGATATCCCTGTCTTCTCGTTTCCCACTGTCTGACGCATAATCCAGTCGTGCACCACAATTAGGAATATCATTGGTGATAATAAGCACCCTTGTCTGACTCCTGTGTTTACTCCAAACGCCTCACTGAGTTTTCCGTTGTTTCATAAAATTGTAATATTCCGATGTTTAAGTTTGTCGGGAATTTGACTAATAAGCGTAATAATAGCTTTATTATGAATAACGTTCATGTAATGTACAGAATTTTCAGCAGAGTTTACTACAGTGATATTTTCTCTTCGTCGAGGATCTTCAAATAGAAGACTAATTGACAGTAGATAGTGTGACACACTGCTATCTAACCTCAAGCTCAAACCAATCCATTACGATATCTCTTCTTTTTCCCCTTCGGGTATTTACACAACGACATGTGATTTCTACACAAAAGATAGCACGCAACAATATATTGATGAAGGCTCTCTTTAGCCCAAGTTTTAAACAGTCCCGGAGAATGAGGATCAAACAAGCGAAATAAATTTTTGATTGGACACTAGTCAGTAACTAGTGTAATATGTCTAGTCCTATCTTCGGTGCAGACTGAATTCTATCAGTCAAGCTTGCAATGTAGCCAGCCACCATACCACTAGGTGGCTTGACATTACGGTGCACTGTGAATTGTTGGTATTAGATGGTTGGAGGCAATCGGCCACAGGAAGCCTTGTCTGACCTAGGTTTCGTGCTAGTTGGCACTCACCAGTCAGTCAGTCAGCAAGGCGTATCTGCAATCACCTTGAAGGAACTCATGTCCCTCCCTTCTGAGATTCAAACCCGCGTCACCCAGTGAGAGCTGCAGTCAGAGACGTTACCACTAAGCTATTCGGGCTCACGATTGACCTCCTGTAGGACTGAATTGGATATTTTTGATTGGACACTGACTGACTAACTAACTAACTAACGATTTCCCTCCCTCTCCTCTTTATTTTTGACTTTTTTTTATTACGGCAACAATTTTTGTTTTTATGATTAATAAATCATGTTTTATAGCTTAGTTCTCTCCTCTTTGAACACCTCTCATAACAACTCCCGTAAATGTCTAGACAGGTCATAATATAAGTTAATAGGATAATAATAATAATAATAACAGTAATAAAAGAAGAATTAAAGTGAGACAACTAACTAACTGAATAACGCTCAGTGGATCTATTACAAATTTAAGAAAGTTATCCCATCACAAAAGCGATAAAGACGTGACCTTTACAGGGAAAACATTTTGTAGATTGTGTAATTGACTGTAAATTGTGTAACAGACAAGTTAGTCACACATACACGCACACACATACACACACAGAAACAATAAAATTATCGGAACAAAACCTACTATAAAGTGTATGCGTGTGTATGCATGACAGTTCTGTAATAGAAACAAATAACCAAATTATATACAACATACGATATGAGAAAAATATATTTAAGTGTTGACTTGTAGGGTTTCGATTTGATTCGTTGCAGGATTTCATCATGAGCTGACATGTCGGTTACAGAACCCGATTGGAAAACCACCTAAGAGTACTGGACAGCTGTTTCGTCAGACTAGTTTGGGACTCTTCAGCAGTACACATCCAGCGCCAGAGGTGGATACTGATGAAGGGTCCTAAACAAGTCTGACGAAACAGCTATCCAGTACTGCCTGGTGGTTTTCCAATGTGTAACACGCGTCCTAACCATTTGAATTGATGCATCTGCTTCACAACCTCGTCGATTGATTTTTCCCTCTTTCCCTAGCACTCGACTGATGTGATGCCTGACCTCAATATTACTCACTTTATTATACCACCTAGTATGGCTAAGAATCTATAAATGTGATGTGTTTTTCCTTAATATAAGACGTCTGTTGAAAAGTATCTTATCTTCTCCCGTTACAATAGTATCACCCACTTGGGGTGGGTGGATGGGTGGTGAAGTTTGCAGGTATACATCCAGCTGACGGGTCCCAAACAAATACGACTAGACTAAACATTCTGTATTCCACACTGTTAGTCACATCAAATAACAGTTTCATTGTTTTAATTGAAATTTAGTTTTTTCTTGTCGATTGATTGGACCGAAGTGCTCGGTCTCAGGTTGACATGTCGGCTTCTTGTGCAGATGCTTTGACGATATCTGGTCATGTAACTTGAAGTCAATTGGTGGATGGTGACTATCAGTGGAATCCAGTCAGGATGCGCATTTCGTCCTATTTGGGACTCGTCATCTGGATGTATCTGCATTTCTCAGTGAGTGATGATGTTCCCACCGAGGCTCAAACCCACTACCAATAGTTTCAAACGCCAAAGCGTTATCCACTTGACCACTTGGGGCACGAGAGTGGCCACCTCTTGAAACTATAGGCACTGGGTTCGAGCCTCGGTGGGAACATCATCACTTACTGGGGAATGCAGGTACATCCAGCTAGCTGACGAGTCCCAAATGGGACGAAATGTGCATCCTGGATTCCACTGCTAGTCACCATCCCCGAATTGAGTTTCATTCTTTGTTTAAAATTCTTTTTAAATGTAAATATTGATCGGCTTCAAGTTACATCACCAATATTTTGTTTCATCATTACAAAACGTGTTAAATAGTTAAAAATAATAATTTATAAAAAAAATTAATATCATATCGTAGGTGTAACATTAATGGTCATAAAATGTGTTGAAACGCAAAAATAGGATGGAAAACAATATGAACAATAAAAATGTTTTTTTTCTTTCTTGCTGCAGTGATAACTATGATGGTATAGTTGGTTAATATTTAAATCCAGACCGCATTATATGAGTGTATGCCTGTTTTTTCATCAATGATATTTTGTTATATCATAATTCCTGCTC